>CAXKVY010003805.1:0-42077 GCA_964058915.1 Tetropium fuscum | reverse complement strand
GTCATCCGAGGGGACCTGAAATACAAGACGGCCACCGAGATGATCGAGGACCACGCCAAGAAGCTCTACGTCATCGCAGAGGACCACGGGAATCCGCTAATCCGGCTGGCCACGGACTACGATCCAGAGGAAGCAGGACCTCACAAACGGCCAAAGACCCAAATCCTGGACAACGCGTGAGTATATAATCACAATCTTATGTTTCAGCACGACTGATGCGAGAAGAAGCAGACGACACCGAAGAAAAGAACAGGACCAAAGAAAACGGATCGAGACGACACTAAAACAGCCAAATCCAGTGGATGGCGAGGCCGACTGCCTTGCCAAACCACACATCCTTACCTTACCTGACTGAGCCAGCGAGCTGATCGCTGATCAGCTCTTTAGCTCCGTCATCCTGAGCTACAATGCTCATCCTCCATATCAACCCGAATGTCGCGCATCCGGGCTCTAGTAAGCCCGACGAGAGGCAGGAAGGACTCCTCAAACACCCGACATGACACCCCCGGGGGTAATACACACCGGCGAAGAAAGTCAAGAGCGCCAGAAGCAAGGCTCTGCCGGTGGGGCCCATCAGCCAGGACCGGGGGAGGCTGCGTAACTTCGCGTGACACTGATCACATTTGTGGGGAGGGTCACGTGAAGCGCGCGGCTTACCCCTTACGAGGCGGTCTCGGCCTACATAGATATTAGGGGTAAAGAGCGATGGTACCGCTCGGCCCCCTCTTATCGAGGTCACATCTATAGCCAAGGATATTGGCGCGCGCGGCGCGCCTTAGAAGACTTATCGCCGTTTCCTGATGAATGCTTTGAACGCAACTAATATAACAAGCAACCAGTGTCGTATTTGCCGTAGTTTTAGGGACGGGAAATAGGATGTGGAAATCGGAAATAGTTATTTATATTACAAGCTGCGAAAGCTTAGCTTGTAAGAGAAACGTAGCCAAATACCTCCAAGCATCTAAAAGGGCTTTGCAGCGTGTAATGTATTAAACTTTTCATTCTTCCCTCGATTTTATATAAAATACATAATTTAAAGGTGCTGAAAATCCTCTGTAGAAAAATAAAATGGGTATTAAAGCGGTTTATTGCCATAAAAATAGTAGTATCACAGTGTGTTCTTAACGTTACTTTGGTAACATTCATGTCAACAAAATATAATATTTTGACAGTTATCAAATAATTATTCTTCAATATAAAGTTGATAAGTATAAACGTCTTTTAAGTTTAATATTCGACTAGAAATTAGTTAAAAATGAATTTCATTGAAGAAGCAGCAATTATTGCGTGCAGAAGACAAATCTATAGACCGTTACAATCAAGTCTATGAAAATTTTATCAAATTGTGTACAACGAAAGATGTGTCCACAATAACGGAAGATGTATTATTGGTATTTTTCTCAGAAAAATCAAAGACACTGTCCCCTGCTACATTATGGTCAGAATACTCAATGTTGAAATTTACTATTTTATTAAATAAGAACCAGGATATTTCGAAATTTGGCAGCTTGAAGGCATTCATAAAAAGGAAAAATGACGGATATCAACCTCGAAACCACCAGGTATTTACAAAGAATCATATATCAAAGTTCTTGTTAGAAGCTCCTGATGAAATATATTTAATGAGAAATGTGGTAGCGATTTTTGGAGCAGCTGGGGCATGCCGAACTGACGAGTTATATAATCTAAAAGTGAACGACGTTAAGTACAAAAATTGTGTTATATTAGTGCAGATTCTTACTACAAAAAATAATGTGCAAAGAAGATTTGTCGTAACAGAAGATTGGGTAACGTATGTTAATCGTTATTTGCAACTCCGACCAAGAAGGCTCAAGATGAACGCTTCTTTTATCGGTATGAGCGTGGCAGATGTGTAAATCATATGATTGGAAAGCATACAATTTCAAACATTCCGTACGACATAGCTAAATTTCTTAAAATTTCAAACAAGTCAGTACACCGGCCACTCGTTTCGAAGAACGCCCTCTACATTACTAGCAAATGCCCCATGTGTGGACATTTTAGATACGAAAAGGCACAGGGGGTGGAGGTCATCAGAAGTAGCGGAAGGATACATAGCAGATGCAGTGACCCATAAAATAGAAGTCGCTCATAAAATCACGCCCGAAAAATCGATACCTATTCAGCAAAGCAAACATTCAGAAACATAATTTAATGGTCATGTTGCGCAATTCGACAAACAAGTCAACATTTCCAGTGACGTTGCTTTCGAACAGGATTTCAATCAACATTTGCCGTTAAATCTTTCAGGAACATACAACAATGATTGTAATTTTACATTTAATTTCCACTCTAAAAAAACATTTGACATTACTAATTTGACATTTTTATTTTTTCGTCGTCCAGGGCACGAAAGTTTTTCATACTTAGCAACCGATAACCTAGCATGTTTTACTTTCGCTAAACAGAAAAGTATACTTTACTTTCGCAGAGGGGGAGAACGAACAATTATGACAACTCAACCGACTCAAAATGATATGATTACTACTTCAAAATACTCCGAAGTCATTTCTGCTGAAGCCGTTTGCATGTACAGCGAAATGTCATTTTATTTTATGTTTTAGTAATGAGGTTTTGGCGGACCATTCGGGTGTTGGAAGGCAGGACAAGGAGGCATTTCAACAAGTGAACACGATAGAGACAGCATTCTGTAACGGATTGCGGCTATGAAAGCGTTCAACATCGGACTGAAAAATATTAATATATAAAAATGTCAGCCCCAACAACTGTGTGAATTTAAATTGAGAATACATAGATGAAGATAAATTGTGCACTCACATATTTTAAATGGAAAATTTTTAAAAGAAATGGAGAAAATAAACTGTTCATCTCCCGGTCTTTTATGAGCTGAAATGATTAAGAGTTCTCCATGTCTAGTGCGATATGAATAGGTATAAGGTATAGGTATAATAGGTATTATATCTGATATTTTGAACCAGTCTCTTCTGTAGAACAAACACGCTACTCATTTCTCTAATATACATTCCCAACTTTCAATGTTTAATGAAATGTTGTGAGGGTAGGCCAAATCGTAATAAATATTTAGGAGACCACTTCCACCTAAAGTATGTTTCATTTGTAGTGTGCCGAAATAAACTTTATTTAATTTTTTACATAGCGAATCAATATAATGGGATTTCCCATGATAACTTTGAATCCAGTATAGTAGCGATATTTTGTTTCATCATCCAATTCTATGCCCAAGATTTAAATATTTAAAGGTAAAGAATTTATTTTACAATGACGCCATTTTTGCATATCGCAACATAGCCAGGTATACGAAATATTACCCGTATGTGTTCATCTCAGTTCTAAATCCATTGGTGTACTATACTTAACTTTGGTGTACCCATTTCTCCAGCCATGTTTCCTCTTTCGGAGGAACGAGCAAAATGCATAGATTTGAAATATGTATAGAGCAACATAGAAAGGATCATAAAATTGATACATCCGCAGTTTTATAGTATATAATTGCCATTACTTAGGATTTAGTTTAGACTAAAACCATTTACGATACCTCATGCTAAATCGGCTTTACGCGCCACTGCCAAACTTATGCCAGCAACCCTATAGTAAAAAAATATACAATAAGGCCCCCTAAATATTGTAAACCGGTAAGTCATATGAATTGCTGCCCTCGGTCCTTTGTTGATAAACCGGGATTGTGTTCTTTACTTTGTATGGGGTGTTGTTATTCCCCATTGATGCAACAACGGCTACTCAGGGCAAATCAGTTGAAATCATGAATCATAAGAAACAAGACGCGATCAATCAAAATCCTCCCGATTCGTACGTGCATATTATGTGCCTAAATTTATGCTTCCTTTGAAAATTTTGAGACGCGGTGGAAGTGAAATTTATAAAATATAATATATATTTAAAACTGTGATGTGTTCAAAAGTGATATCGGTTTAATTAGTTTCGTTGATAGCGTTTGATGGTAAACATTAATTTAGGGCATTGCTTAACCCCGGTGTCAAAAATTACTACAGTCACATAATCCTTAATGCGTTCTAGTGAAAGGCAATTCAGACTTATCCTGTTATATTTTTATTAAGATTCATTACGAATCCCTATACCCAGTTCAAATTGGGTTAAAAATATGAACCATATAGAAGGAAGTTAATCCAAGGATATGTAATGTAGATGGTATTCTGGAGTCTATTACATAAAAATTGAATTAGGTAATTTTTTGGAATACACACTTATCGTTTTTTATCCTTTTTTATATAGTGATATTTTTTGAATTTATTTGTAGCCCTCCTGTCAAGTTATTTGCTAATTGAATATTTAATGTGTTTTTAAATAATTTTCTTTGTTTGAACATGTAATGGTAATTGCACATGTTATGGTGAATATGGCGGACATATTAGGTATGTACCTAAGTAGCGTCTGCTGATTATTTTCGAATTTATTTATATCATTTCAAGATATTTGCAAATCTGCAGGCCCGGGTCTAGGGGGGCGGCAACTTAAGGGCGGCAAAATGGGCTCTGAATATATTTAGAAATTTCAATTATAACTCGCACTTGGATGTCGAATGTCGATGTCCGATTAGTGATAGGAAGAATCGAATTAATTCGAGTGTTTTATAAACATCTCGATATAATTTAGTAGAGTTAAAGTAAACCTTCGACCGTTTCAATTGAATAACTCGGATTTTTGTTGTGCCTTGATATGTGCGTGTGTTTAATAAGAATATAATTCGTTTCTAAATATGTAAGTATCAGATCAACTAAGTGAATCGGATGGGTCAGAACTGTCTTCAGATGAGCTGCCACATTGTTTCAGCTAATCTGAACACTAATCTAGCCTTTTGCCAGTAAGAATATAAGTATTAAAATATACAGTGTGGTTCAAATTTTACAGTGATGCTCAGCCTCACTGTAAATTTTTTGAGTTTTTAAGCTTTTATTTTTTTTCAGTTTGTTTTGCTATTGTTTACAGATATCTGCTTGTTTTCGTATTCCTAATGTAGCTACTTTTTTCTTGAAATAAACTAAGTTATTGATTTTTTAACATTTTTAAGTAGGTACTTACACAAAAAAAATATTTAACTTTTTTTAGTGTTTCTTCAATATGCAGTCGGTTGTGTTGTGAAATATTGAAATGTGATAAGAAGTAATTAATTATACCTTTGACGTCTTACAATCGCCGCTTTTGATTAAGTGACAAAAGAGAAGACAAAATAAAACCACGATTTAGTGCACTTTCCATAAAATCTAAAATTGTAGCAAAACGATTCATTTTAAGACAATGTTTACAATGACGAATTTGTAAGGCATGTTAATATACTAGGTATGCCATTAAAAAATTAGATTTTCTACTTTAAAAACTGCAGCATTGTGCACCGCCGCGCCACGCCGGTGCCGCCCTAAGAAACACCTTGTTAATAGATATGGGCAGATTTATTCTACGCAATTGTTGTTATCCTTGATATTAAGATTAACATAACCTCGTATTTTTACTTTTAAACTAGTTTTTTTAAGACTTTTTGAACAGGTTGTTTTGCCAGAAATTTTATGTAAATTAAAAACAGCTTTCCGACAATGCAGTGCGGTCATATTGAAATACTGGATAATTGTTTACTTTACTGGCTTTTACTATCTTTTTGCACAAACAACAATAAGACACAAGAGTTAAGTCATAATTAACCATTAAAATCTTGGGCAAATGAATATTTTTGTTAAATCACAACAAATCGCAGGAGGGGCAACGAACAAGGGTTTCTATGGTAGAAATCAGTAAAGTAAACAGACTAAACACTGTGTTATACGCAGAATTTTATGCTGATTTGCATCCTGTATGGAAAAATGCAGTTTGCTCTTATCTTAAATCTTATTTTTATGTTATGAGTTTATGCTGTTTAGGTAACTCAGTTCATGTATAATGTGAATACAATAATTCGACCATTGGCAGCTGTCAACAAGCTGTCAACAAGCTGTCAGCTAGCTGTCAAAGTGTGATAACAAAGTGCAACTCTTATTTTTTTGTTATGACTATGCTTTTTAGGTAACTCAGTTTATACATGATGTGAATACAATAATTGGACAATTGGCAGCTGTCAACAGGCTGTCAGCTAGCTGTCAAAGTGCAATAACAAAGTGTAAATATTATTTTTGTTATGACATGCTTTTGTTATGCTTTTTAGGTAACTCAGTTCATCCATGTGAATACAATAATTCGACAATTGGCAGCTACTTTGTGAATGCTTTGGCTTTGCTTAACATAGAACATGAACGAATGCAGAAAATAGAGTTGGATCAGTTGACTGCCAAATTCATAATGTTAAAACAGTTGTGTAAGATGAGAAATCAAATTGGTTCAAAATTAATTTATTTTTTCTGTTCGGGTTGTACTTATTTTATCTGTTTATTTTATCTGGGTGTACTTATTCAATCTGTACGGGTGAGGGGGGCCATAGGAACTTTTTGCGGGGGGCCTACACGTTTTTACCGCCGCCACTGCTAACACTATGACTGACACCAAAAAATGCTGCCATATTTCTTTGAGTGTTTCCACTAAGTAACATACCAACTGCCTGATTTAATTGATCTATTGATAAACGTGCCATTATTAGGCTATTTAGTGTGACAATTAGACAAATAGTTTATTTTCTTAAATTTGACAGTTTCCAATAAAGCAATTTTTCCAAAGCCACCCTACATTATTTCAACAAAATTTTAAGAGATTTTTTTACTTCAAAAACAGTGGTTTACGAAAACCTCCATATCTCTAAAAATACTGGGTTTAAAAAAACAAATCAAAAACGGAAATGAAGCCCATGAATTAGGGCTACAAAAATTAGGCTCGCAACGTTCTCATTCTATTACTACAGCCTGTGCTGTGTATACATTTGAAATTTGCGAAAAAATACAAAAATACATCTACTAAATCCGCTGTATCTCTTAAAATAAACAAACTGAAGACGTACACAACATATATTATTTTGCTAGAACGTTAGACCTATACAATAAAAAAATCATTCAAAAGTTCTACGCAACTGGGTTCAAAATTTACGGCAGCTTAAATTTGACCCTAAATTTCGTTGGTCCACTTCAAATAGAGTTCAATGTATTTTGGTAACAATATATTTACATACGCAATTTGTTGTGTTTGTATTTACAATAGGTTATTAATTTGATGTTACTATTTTTCCATAGTTATTTTTATTGAAACGTGCGCTCAAAAAGGATCGTGTCATTAAGTTGTTTTTAGGAAAACTGGCTTCAAGTTGAAATATTGTGCAAATTTAAAGAACACTAGCTGTTACCCGCGCAAATTTAAGATAGTAATAGCCCTAACGCGCGTTTTGAGCCCGCGAGACAGGCAGCTTTTGTGATATAAATTCGTGGGAGAGGGAAGCGGTGGGAAGCGCCTGTCAATGCGGCACGGCGATGGCAGCGGCCTGACCGTGGGGCGCGCGCGGAACTGGACACTGCTACTTTAGTTTATTTTATTACTATTACTCGAAAATCATAGATTATTACTCGAAGCAAGTAAAAATACTCGGGAGATTTACGTTAATAATTATATATTAGTATTGTTTAAATTGTTGTTTCGTGGCTTCTAGCCTCGCTGGCTTCACCATTTAGGATGTGTAAATTAGACTGTGGAATGTATTTTTTCTATTTTACTTTATTTAAAGATGGAAACACTAGCGAACATGAAGTATAACTAAAGACTGGTTAAGATACAAAGAAACATTGGAAAAATTAACATGTAATAATTTAATCGCGTGCGACTACATCTTTGCGGATCTTCCGCGTATCTGGCTGGTTCACCCCACTTCTCTCTGGAGCACTCGCGCCCTCCCGTTCCTCGGCCGAACACCACAACACCGCCACAGGCGTATCGTTCGGGTTGTCAACATGCCCCCGGGGTTGAAAGACCTGGCTTTCAATGGACTCTGATGCCAACGGCAAGGGACACAATTTTGAAAAGGCTCGACTAACATCTCCTCTTCTCGTTCTCACAGTAGCGACTCGGCTGACATTATCCTTCCCAGGATGTAGTTGAATTATACGCCCCAACCTCCAATCGAGCGGTCGTACATTTTCTTCCTTAATTAGTACCAAATCGCCTATCTTTAATTGACTTATATTGGATTTCCATTTTTGTCTCAGCTGTAACTCGGAAATATATTCCTTTTGCCATCTATTCCAGAAGTGACATTTAATGGCTTGGACACGTTGAAATTGATTTAATCGGGTTTCGTTCACTGATGTATAATCATAATCTGGTAGTGAAGTTAGACTTCTTCCAACAAGGAAATGTGCTGGGGTTAAAGGTAACAAATCATTTGGATCAGGGGATAAAGGGTGC
Organism: Tetropium fuscum; assembly: GCA_964058915.1. Classification (NCBI taxonomy): domain Eukaryota; kingdom Metazoa; phylum Arthropoda; class Insecta; order Coleoptera; family Cerambycidae; genus Tetropium; species Tetropium fuscum. Next base: position 33,731 of record CAXKVY010003805.1, on the reverse strand, counting down.
AACGGACGGGAATTTAATATAGATTCCACATGCGTAATTAATGTATTTAGTTCCTCGTAAGTTAGATTAGCATTACCCATTACTCTATAAAGGTGATGCTTGCTTGATTTTATGCCCGCCTCCCAGAGGCCCCCAAAATGCGGAGAATAAGCAGGAATAAAATGCCATTTTATTCCTTCATTTGCTAAATTTTCAGAGATCTGATTTTCATTGTCATTTAGAATTTTAAACAGAGAAGATATTTCTTTCGCGGCACTGACAAAGTTTTTTCCGTTATCGGAAAATAAATCTGAAGGGCGACCCCTTCGTGCAATGAATCTTCTAAATGCCATGAGGAATGATTCAGTCGAAAGCTCTGTTACCAATTCGAGATGAATTGCTTTCGTCGCAAAACATATAAACAAACATAACCAACTTTTGGAAATTTTTGCTCCTCGACCCTTACGGTCTTTGATAGAAATTGGTCCCGCGTAATCGACACCGGTTACTGAAAACGGGAATCCCGAGTGGAAACGCTCCGCAGGCAAATTGCCCAATATCGGCTGCGTAACCTTTGGTTTACATTTAAAACACCGAATGCATTCGTGCACCGTTTTCTTAGCTATATTGCGACCTGCTATAGGCCAAAACTCTTGTCTAATGTTGGCCAAAAGTTGCTGAGGCCCTGAATGTAATGACTTCTTATGCTCGTGTTGAAAAATTAATTTGACCAAATAATGTTTTGATGGCAATAGTATGGGGTGCTTTTTATCGAAAGAAAAATTCGAATTGTGCAGCCTTCCGCCAACTCGAATTAATTTATTATTGTCTAAAAACGGATTTGTATTTAAAATGGAACTTTTTACACAAATATGTTTACCGTCAGCTAAATTGTTGTATTCGTCATTAAAACATTGAATTTGCACTAATTTAATTAAAATCATAAATGAGTTATTGATCTCGCCAACTGAAAGTGGACCGGTTTTTCTTGAATTTTTATTTTTGCAGTTGTAAACGAATCTAAACATGTACGCGACTGTACGTTTAAGACGTAATAAATCAGAAAAATTCTCAAAAGGAAAACTAATTTTTGCTGATATTCGTAATACTTTTACTTGTTGCCGAATTTCGGGCAACTCTATTTTTTGAAAATTGCCGATGGATTGAGGCCATTGTTCCTCTGGTTTTGAAAGCCATTCGGGCCCTTTCCACCACAAATCTAAATGGATTATTTCTATAGCATTAACGCCTCGCGACAGTATATCTGCGGGGTTATCCTTGGACGAAACGTGTCGCCAATCATTTATGTTGGTTTTTGATTGAATCTCCGCTACTCTATTATTAACGAAGGTTTTTAATTGATTGGGAGGTGTTCGCAACCACCCTAATAAAATTGTGGAGTCTGTCCAATAGTGAGTGCTGGAAAATTCTATTCCTAAACTATTTTTTACTTTATTTGCTAATCTTGTAAGAACTAGACCTCCACACAGTTCAAGTTTTGGTATAGTTAATGTTTTTATGGGAGCGACCTTTGTTTTAGCGCACAACAAATTAACGAAAATTTCCCCCATTTCGTTCTCAGATCGAACGTATACGCAAGCGCCATATGCATGTTCGCTGGCATCCGAAAAAGCATGTAATTCTATTTTTACGGGGTTGTCGCATATAATTTGTCGCTTAATTTTTAATTCATTTAATTTAACTAGATCTTGATTGAAATTTTTCCAAATTATTTTAATATTATTCGGTACTATATCGTCCCACGATAATTTTTCCGACCATAAATTTTGAAGTAGAACTTTTGCTCTGATTATGACGGGGCTAACAAGACCTAATGGGTCAAAGATTTGTGCGGTACAAGATAAAATTACTCGTTTAGTAACCTTGTTAATCTCAAAATTCGGATTTACTTTAAAAAATATTTCGTCAGTACTACAAGACCAACGTAGACCTAAAGTTTTTGTTTGTTTTTCGCCGAAATCGTGATCCCTTTTCTTTGTCAAATTTGTATCGGAGCACACGTGCTCAATAGCTTCTGGTTTATTCGAACTCCACTTTCGAAGTTCGAAACCACCGCGTTTTAAAACTTCTGAAATTTGCTCAGCGATGAGCGCTGCCTTTTCAACTGATTCACACGAATAAAGTAAATCATCGACATACATATGTTTTTTAATAATAGTTGCGATTTGTGGCAGTTCTTCTTGACATTCGTCTGCTAATTGGAATAAGCAACGGATTGCTAAAAACGAAGCTGCTGTTGTGCCGTAGGTCACAGTATTTAATTCGTACGTATCTATAGGATTTAAGGGACACGACCTCCACAATATTCGCTGCAGAGTGCGTTGCTCTGGATTAATTAACACTTGCCTGTACATTTTGGTGGCGTCTGCCGATATGGCAACTGAGTGTTTACGAAAATTTAAAATTATTGAGAGTAAATCCTCCTGAATTGTGGGTCCGGTCATTTGAAGACTATTTAAAGAATGTCCAGTACTAGTGGGACTCGACGCATTAAAAACAACGCGAAGTTTAGTTGTTTCGCTTTCCTCGCGCAATACACCGTGGTGCGGCATATAATATGAAATTTGATCACTTATTAAATTTTCGTCACTAACTTTGGTCATATGACCTAAACACTCGTATTCTTTAAGAAAAGATATATAACTTTCCTTTAATTTTTCGTTAACTTGTAATCGTCGTTCTAAACTAAGCAAACATTTTTCTGCTCGGTATTTTGAATCGCCTAAATTTTCTACCGAATTTTTTAACGGCAAGGAAACTATGAATCGGCCGTCTGCCGCGCGTTTTGTTGTTTTTACAAAATATTCTTCGCAAGCGTTTTCTTCAGGGGATAGCATTACTTCGGGCGAGCCTTCTTCCAACTCCCAGAATTTTGACAATTGATTCTGAATGTCTAAATTTTTGCTAAGATTACAAATAGTCCTTACAGGAGGTATATCGCTGATTGGACCGCTTATTAACCAACCTAATTTGGTTTTCCGTAAAATAGGCTTATTGGGACCTAACTGTATTTGTTCATTGCATATCAGTATCCAGAAAACGTCCGCGCCGATCAAAAGGTCAATTTTACTTGGTTTATCGAATTCTTTGTCGGCTAAAATGATGTGACCGGGAATGTGCAAATTTTGCTTATTTATTGGGACACAAGGTAGTTCATCTGTTATATTTTTTATAACTAAAGAGGTTAATTTTATTTGAAATTCGTTACAATGGGAATAAATATGAATTTCGCATTTTTTATTGCTAATAGAAGTGGCTTGATTTAAACCTGAAATTTCTACGTTAATTTTTTGTGTGTTTAAACCTAATTTATTGCATAAACTATCTGTAATGAATGAAGATTGACTTCCGCAATCAAGCAAAGCTCTTACTTTATGCGAAGCACCGTAACTGTCATAAATTTTTACACACGCTGTAGATAATAAGGTATGACTTACTGATTGAAAGGAATTTAGTGAAACCTGTCGTTCCGTATTTGTAGAATCATTATCAGTTTTATTTTCAGTCGAAGTTTCAGTAGTGTTTTTTGGTACTTGACTAGAGTTCGCGGTACTCTGAATATGCAGTAAACTATTGTGTTTATTTTTACATTTGTAACAAGGACTCATACGACACGAAGATGGATAATGTCCTATCTTTAGACAGTTTAAACATAATTTTAAGGCTTTTGCCTTGGCGATTCGATTGCTGATTGACAATTTTTTGAAATCATCGCATTTGTAAATAGTATGCTCTTTTTCGCAAAATACACAGGTTAGTTTAGAACTAAAAAAGCTTTTAGTGGTAGACGTTTCTTTTTTGAACGGTTTTTTATCGTTTTGATTTTGTTCGATTGACTCTAAAATATCTGCTCTACCTTTTAGAAATGTTTGTAAATCCTCTAGGTTGGGAATTTCGCGTGTTGTTTTAAACTCCTCCCACTGACGGGCAGTTCGATTATCCAATTTATTGGCGATTAAGTAAATAATTAAAGTATCCCAATATTCTATCGGTTGATTTAATTGTTTTAGAGATCTTAAATGGTTATTTATTGAGTCAAGAAGATTTCTTATTTTTTGCGCGGATTCCCTTTGAATCGCTTCTAAGTTGAATAACGCTTTTACGTGGTTATTCACTAATAACCGGGAATTATCATATCTTTTTCGTACTATTTCCCATGCTATCAGGTAATTTTCGGAAGTAAACTCAATTGAACTTATGACCTGCGCCGCACTTTCCACCAAGGATGCCCGCAAGTAATGAAATTTCTGTATTTCAGAAATACTGCCATTTGTATTGATTAATGATTCGAAAGTGTCTCTAAATTCGAGCCACTTTTCCAAATTTCCATCAAAGGATCGTAATTGTATTGTTGGTAATTTTACACTCTCTAGTGTTAGGTTTTTATTGTTTTTTACCGAAGTTTTTGCATAAACAGAGCCTCCGTCTAAGGCATCCTCATTTTGCACTTTATGATTTTCTGAAATCTGTTTGGCGATTGATATTAATCTAAAATATTCCGTTTCGAAATTTTCGCGCTCGGAAAATTCGATGTTTACATCTTCGACAATGCAATCTAATTCATTTTGAATTTCCTCATAATTTGAGAGCAATTGTTCAAACTTTAGAACCCTTTGTTCTAATTCGATTAATGTTTGTTCTGAAATAATGGCATTTTCTACCTCCTCCTGTATATTTGTTATATATTTTTTGAATGAAGTTAATCGGGCTTTAACTGACCCTCGTTTTCTTTTCAGAATATTTTCTTCAGACATATTTATTTGTTCGATCTAAACAAATCTATTTATTTATATTAAATATTTTTTTTATTGTGTGGGTATTTCAATTAATACCTCTTATTATTTTTTATTTTTATTATTTTTGATAATTATTATCAAATACTAATTACGCAGGTGAAAACTACGTAATAATAAAGGAGATAATAGAAATGAAATATTATAAAGAATGGATAGCACCGACCTTGTTTTTGGGGTACGACGTATTCGCACGTGTCTTGTCGGCTGCCCTTGACCGCTGAACGACTTTTTTTCAACGCCGAGACCGCGCCGTTTGCTGGCCCGCTGGAGAACAACTTGCCGTCCTGCTGTGAATTTTCTTGTTTCTTCCCGCGCCTTCGACGTCTATTTGGGAAAGTCTTTTTTCTTGATACACTTTTACACTATCCTAGCTCGAATGGACCATGTTTAAATTGTTGTTTCGTGGCTTCTAGCCTCGCTGGCTTCACCATTTAGGATGTGTAAATTAGACTGTGGAATGTATTTTTTCTATTTTACTTTATTTAAAGATGGAAACACTAGCGAACATGAAGTATAACTAAAGACTGGTTAAGATACAAAGAAACATTGGAAAAATTAACATGTAATAATTTAATCGCGTGCGACTACATCTTTGCGGATCTTCCGCGTATCTGGCTGGTTCACCCCACTTCTCTCTGGAGCACTCGCGCCCTCCCGTTCCTCGGCCGAACACCACAACACCGCCACAGGCGTATCGTTCGGGTTGTCAACAAGTATTTATATTGGATGTTCGCCCTATACGTATCGGATTGTCTGCACAATTTCATGGATTTTAATTTTTGTGCGCGGAACCCTAATTCTTTATCTAAAATAAAAGTAGCCTAAGTTACTCTTTATAATATCAGCTATCTGCCAGTGAAAGTCCCGTCAATATCGGTCCAAGCGTTCCAGAGATTAGTGGGAACAAACAGACAGACACAAAAATTTTAAAAATTATTTTATTGTTACAAATACCGTATATAGGCCTTAGTATGCATTTAGTAAATAGCTGTTATTTTGACATTACAAACAGACACTTCAATTTTATTTGTCTAGATTAGCTGGCTTGCACATTTCTCCCTTACTATTTATCCACTTTGACCCCTTTAAAATGTGTAATGTTACTCCCTTTAAAATATGTAATGTAACTCCTAACATATTATGAAGATTAAAAAAACACATAAATGTTCTAACTAAACATCTATACAAATACAGCATGAGTAGAGAATCCTGAATGAAAGTAACCATTTTAGGAGATGATTATGGCAAAATCCAGAATATTGGTGATGAAACCCCTCGAATTTAATCTTCCTATAGTCCTAATCTTGATAAAGTGGTATACAAAAAGTTCGGCAAAAGCAAGTGTTTAGCGTTATTTTCAACAATTCACTTTTTTCAATCACTTTAAAAATTTGCCTTTTTTTGCACCATGTAAATTTTTATTTGTTCTGGATTACGCAAGAGAAATTTTACGAAAATATTTTTTATTATTATATAAGATGTAAAACAAAGTAGTGCAAATATTGCAACATTCTAATGGTCTGCCATTTTGTTATATCAACATTTTTGTCTCCAATAATTATGAGTCAATCAATATCTACGATTTCACCCGTTTTTTGGCCCTTTGACATTTTATACAGGGCGAAGGAAATAATGTGTGATAATCTCCGGTGGCGATATTCAAAACCATTGTAATTTGGAAACACGTTGAAGGATTTTGATGGACCTTGTAGTGCGTAGATTGATATGATTTATTGCAGATTCGAATTCTACGCAAAATTTTTCATATTTTTTGGTATCTGTGCGGTGGGTTATTAATCGACGATATTATTGACGATGCCCTGGAGCAGTTCCTATTTGATATAGAATTTAAAGTTTAACGAGTTGTTAGATAGATATCCTCCTTTATACATTTGAATTTTTTGAAAATTAAACTCCTTGTAGATCTTTAGTTATTAAAAAAATATTGCAATGTGATATTTTCATGAATATTAATAATGAAATTCAAATATTTCAGGTAAATAACGCCAACAAAATTAATTCGTAAATATCGCTATACCGAAAGTAATGCCGAAATTAGGTACATTTTTTACATTATCATTGAATATTTAAAAAAAAATATTAAACATATTTTCACAAAACTTCAGAACACTATACAAAACAGTTCAAATAGTAGATATGCCAAGAGACGGTAATCTTGTAATCTGCAAATAAAGTGGGCAGCCAATTTAGTATCTCATAATTTCGGCTGTAAAATGCTTCATTTTACAATATCATGAAATATTTTTAATATTCGCAAATGAGGTATGGGAAGAAACCAAAACATCTAATTCTATAATATTTAATTCAAATGATGATTTGATTTACTAAACAGCCTTGATTTTATATTTATTACTGCTTTATATGATAATTTACATGTTTACGATATTTTATAGTAAATAGATATGTACCCGCTATATTTTAATAGCTATAAAATATTAGACTACCTAAACTACCGAGGACCCAAACATTACCATCAAATTATGTTATATAATATACAAATTACATTTGATCATACGCTATATTATATAAATGCGTCAATAGGAATTCTTCGAAGGAGAAACAGGTAAAAAAAGTTGACAATTAAATTTGATAATTTTCCATAATCAATTTAAGAATACCAAATACCACTATAAAATTTAGCACCATGTTTACACTAAATGAAAGACATAAAGAAATGCATTGTGTGATGATTAAAGATTAATATTACTGTACAAATAAAATAAACATATTATTTCTTCATAACATATTCTTTGTAGCCAAAACCAATCTTCAGACCCATAACAGGTAAATTTTGACAGTTTTAGACGTACCTATGTATTTTGAAGCGGTTTTAATTTCACTGGTGAGGTAGGTTTATCTTTTAATGAATCAATTCAGTCTGGAGGAAAAACCCAAAACTCAAACTGTTTGAATAATCACTCAGCAATCTCAGCGTTCAGTACTCTACAGGGCAGCGGCGTATTATAGCGGAAGCCCGAATTTTATAATAAAATCGTGTAACTATTGGTCAGAGCAAAAAAAGGACGAAATTCATGACCATGAAATTCTTGGAGCAGCGTTCGCTAACTTTCTCACAAAATAATAACAAGGGTTTCTCGAATTACATTATAGGCGGCGCTTATTATGCGCCAACCCTCTAACGCACTTAAGTGTAATGACATATTAGGCGGGAAAAACGCAAAAACGCTAAAACTAGCACAGTTTTACAATGTGCCCACCTGTCCTACCAATATCAAAATAATAAAAAAAAACAAATGAAGAGAATGGTATGTCAAACACTAAAATCTAAAAAAAAGTTTTGGTGAAACAGAAAAATTAGGTAGGGGAAGGGGGCGGGATTTTCTTAGGGCTTTGGGCGCCAAATTGGGTTAATACGCCACTGCTACAGGGTACTCCAGATATACGCGAATTATATTATAGTTTTCCTACATCCTATAAATGAAAATTCCATTCTCATAATGTTGTCAAGTATCAAAAGCCGTTATTTTTTCTTCCATTCGCTCTTAAGTAAGTGTGTTTCAATTTTCTGGGAACATTTTATGTTTTTTATTTGTCGGTTTCTTGGGATTATGGTGCCTTAAAATTGAAAAATTATATTATTTGGTAACAACTTTTCGTACTGCCGGGACTGAAGTAATAACTTCGCTCCCTTATGAAAGGGACTGAAATGTCACTTTCTGCCCTTCCGGGATTATATATTGACGAAAATTCCGGAAGGATTTCATTGCAAACAAAAGAATGTAACAGGTGTTTTATTGATTTAATATTTACCTAAATTAATGTTGTTATAGTTCGTCATATTGACCGGAATTTCCTGGGTAAATGAGGCAGATGTTGACCAACTTCGGCTGCCCTTTGATCAATATCAGATACACCTTCAGTATCAGATACACTCTAATCGAGGTCATGACACTAGCAGTGACAATGTCTCCAAATTAATCTTGTCACAACGCAACATTATGTTACGAAATTGTCAAACATAGGTTACGAAATTGTCATTCAGTGACTCCGATTATTTGCCTCGCTTTATATTAATAATTATCTGTTTCTATAAAGGTTTCTAGTATTAAAATGTAAGAAAAATTTCGTATATACCTTGCGACTGAAGTACTTTTAATCCCTCAGGTATTATGGCCCTCTCTACGGTCGGGCCATACCTTCGGTATTAAAAGTGCTACTTCACTCCCGCGGTAATAATATACTATTAACTCCCCTAAAAAATCAATAAAATTGATACAGACTTGCCTGGTTATTGCATTGACAGCCTCAATAGAGGAGTCCAAAGCAAGAATCAGGTATCTCCAATGTTTACGAAAATTCATATTTTTCATGAAACGTGTATGTACAAAAATTCGCTTTCCAACCTGTGCAAGAGGCCAATATCTCCCTTATTTGTAAATTAAATTAAATGCTATTATCACACATAACAGGATATTAAGTATACCTATTAATCTTTGCGTGTAGTGTTAGAAATATCAGTTAAATAATGATATAGAAGCAACGAGTCACAAAGATTGTTGTCTTCATTGCTACCTCATTTACTAAAAATGGCTTTGATTTGACAATCACATGTTTTAAGTAGTACTTTTCAAAATCCTTGCAATTTTTGAACCAAATAAGTTACCGAAAATCTAAATAACACAATGTATAGATGCCATCTATACATTGTGTTATTTACCACCCTCTACAATTTGGAAATACTTCCAGTAAATTTGGTCTTTTAGTAATACCATTGCCAAATTTTATAAAATTGTAAAATCGGTTAGTAGAGATTTTTTTTATTTCCAAAATACATCAGATGTTCCATCTTATTCTAGATATATTATATTTCTTTTTAATTGCGTTGCTTTCCTCTTCCATCTACCAATTTCCTTTTTTATAAATTAATTTTCTACTTTAATTTGTTCAATTCCTTCGTTAATTTTCTTTGCTCTCTTATTACTTGGTTACTTGTTATGTATCGGTTCTTAATTCTGGCTTGCATCATTTGTATCACCAATTCCACTTTCCAGTGGAAGCAAAACTTTTCAGCAAATCTCACTGATACAGAACGGATTTAATTCATTAGACGTTAGCAAGAAGTTTTGCATCCCAGGAAACATAGGTATCTATATAGTTTTTAAAAAAGGGCGTCTGCCGGCGAATTTTCCAAAAAGGTAACGAATTATGATGTTATGTTATATTATATACATTTTTGGAAATGTAATTTTATGTGTTTTGAAAATATGAAATAAAACATTATACAAGATGAATAAAATATGAAAATTGGGTTACTTATTTAAGAAATTCATCAAAAGGTGAGGTTTTCCACGTAAATGAAAGTTAGTAATAATTAACAGATGCGTCAAACATTTTCTCGGACTGATCTGCAGGCGGTGATTTGAAAGTAGGAAATGCAGTATTTTTTCTTCCGCTGTTTGTTGAATAACATGATATTTGTGAGGTATAAAGTTTCGTTCTGCAGGTACTTTGACAAGTAGATCATACGAAGCACTCGGATTGCACCTTTAATGAGTTGGGCCACTCTTGGCACACCATTACCACGAAGCGGAAAATGTTACACAACTGCTAGGGAGTAGAGAAAAATCGGGGCCGCTCTATAAACAAAAATGTACACCGCAAACATGATATCCAGCGGTAACTCAATATAAGAATATACTTAATACAAAAAACAATGAAAAAACTAGAGGAAGGAAATATAGAGTAGCACCCGTATTAGTACTTGAACTACTATATCTTTGTTTTAATCAAAATTGGATGGGTGGTTTTAAGTTTTCTGCAGCCGAGCCGGTTGTAAATGAATATCTATTTTGTCTTAAAGAACAAACTGTGACGTGAGATTTATACATAAGTAAGGCTGTTTGTAGATAACAGTCAGTAATAATATAATGATTTGTGGGTGTGTATTGAAAACAGTTGATTGTTTCGTGCTTCACATGTTTGCTTCTGTATTCAGTTGGTGTAAAGAACTGTTTTCTTATGGTGCCGAGATTATTTTGAATTCTAGCACCATTCGAAATCAGTTCTCGATCCAAATTTCTTCAAGAAGTGATTTATTTTTGGATTTGGACTATTATATTATGACCCTAATAATTATGGTAAGTATTTTTTTTTTATTAAATTGCAATATTTAATTACTTTGTCCACGACTGCTTAAAAATAAACCAATAATATATGTTTTCTAATTTTGACATGTAAAGTTAGACTTTTCAAAACCCTTTGACGTTAGGAAACGTCTTATTTTTCACAACAAGCTACGAACAGCAAAATTCTACGCAACTGGTTTTGTAATAGTTATTTAACGAACTAGTGTATTAATGACAGCGATTAATAATCGAGATATTTTAACTTAGTTAATTATTGAGATTATTAATCGCGTTTTAATATACAAGTTAATTACAAAATTTTTCCGTCGATTGTACTTTGAATAAAGTGTAGAAAATCTTATTTTACATTTTTATTTAAGAAAACTAAGTACAAATTCAATTATTCATTAATTATTATAAAGTATCACAAATCTGATTTGTGTTTGTACCATAGTTGTACAGATAAATGATCAGATTTTTTTTAGCTATGATAACTTTATTTTGTACTGAATTTGAATATATCCTTCTGCAACAGCAGTGGATTTCCAACCACCCAGTCGTTTAATGACTGAAAAGTCTGCACCACTGTCAAAAAGTATGGATGCAGAAGAAGGCGTTTTACAAAACTATATTTCCAATATTAAGCATGACATTACTGACAGTGACAGATTGACATCTTGATTTGGAAATTTAAATTTATGCGTATGTTTCACTAAAATCGTTTATTAATAGAAAATCATGCATTAATAGGGGTCATTAATAAACGATTTTGTATACATTAATTAACCTCGTAAATACACGGTCGACGGAAAAGTTCATTGCATAGTAGGTTATTTAGACCCTGACAAACTATGAAAGTGACAAGCTGTCTCACCATTACAACCTACTGGATTGTTTTGTAAACGTATAAAATTCAGAGTTTTCTTCTCATAAAATATAAGATTGATGAAAATTAGAAAAGAATCTGTTATGAAACACGTTGGGAAACACTATTTTGTGTAACTCGCATCCTTTTGCGGAACTGGGTAGCGCTCGTTCCGCAGAAATCAGCTCCTTACTCAAAATAGTACTTTTCCCAACTGGTTACATAAATAGCTACTCTAACTGTTGTATAATCTATATAATAGCATAGTACTGAATAATAACAACTGATAATGTTTAATGGTATATTATTCAACGAGCAATTAATGATCAACGCAGGGCAATGTTTGCAGAGACGTAAATTGCCCCAGTTAATAATGGCAAATTGATTGCGTCTTGAATACTATAATTTTCCCACGACCATTGTACATTTTTTATCTTGAATGAGTTGTTTCTCAGTTCTTAATGAGTTTTTGAGAGAAATGTTAAAAAAATTCTATTTTAAAACGTCAATATCATCAGTTGGCAAGATTCGGCGGTCATATAGCCACCTTGCTTTTAGTTCTCAATATATATATATAGTGAGTAGTTAGGGGATAGCTCAATGAGCAAAAGTGACATAGCGCCGATGTGTGTTTTTTGGGACAAATTTTAAGTAAAATATGTTTTCGATAAATCGATATTTTTCGTGTTATTGGCGATTGAAAACTTTTTTCGTGTTAAAAATGCATGGTTTTGGACGGCTTTTCGCGAATTATTCGAAAACTTCGCATTATATCAATAAAAATTGTAAAAGCCAAAAACGAAACTTATAAAAAATAAAAGATATTGTTTTTTATAAATGACTTATCAGCATATAGCGATCAGCTACGGCATGAATTATTTATTGAGGCTACATCAAAAAACAGCGTGGTAAGTTATCATCTCTGGCTTCAACAATTGCAGCCCTGATTGAACACATTAAAAGGGTTTATTTACAAACCCAAATATCGCTCGGCAACAAAAATTATCGTTCGATTGATTGGGGGTGGATTGATACTGAAGGATCTTTACATCCAATCGAAACTTCAGGTATGCCTGTACCAGAAGAGTTACTTAAAATTATATTTTGCAACTGTACAAAAGGATCCGGTGCCTCGTGTGTTGCCGAAGACGTGGATTATATTGTAACGCAACAGGACAATATTGTATCGAATCAGGATATGCTGCGGTGAGAACTGCCAAAATTGTCCTTCAATTGACCAAGCGGAAGAAGTTGATTGTCACTGTGATAAGGTATAGTTTTAAATTAAATATTCACAAACCCAAAAAATCAACTACCAATCCAGTTCGCTATCGCCCCATAAACATAATACCTTCGATACCAAGCTATTAGATACACTAATCCACTTCCGCGTAATGGAGTTCGCTCAGACAAATAATGTGAGCGAATTCCAATACGGTTTCCAGCCAAAACATTTCACTGACCTGCAGCTGTTCCGCATCAGCGAGGCCATTAACACCAACATTAACCGAGGTCGGTATACAGGGGTTGTCTCCCTAGACCTCGAGAAAGCCTTTGACGAAGTTTGGCATCCTGGACAAACTACATATCGAGAAATTTCCGACGCATATAATCAAAATTATACAGTTATACATATCCGGTTGCCAATTCGTGGTAACAGTCAACAAGGAGAGCACACAAACCCGACCCGTGAAATGTGGAGTCCCACAAGGATCCTCCCTAGGTCCCACCCTTTTCTCTACTAATCTCTACACGAGTGATATCCATAGACCCACAGACCATAGGACAGCCGTTGCATTATACGCAGACGATACGACAACTATAGCGACGACGAGCATACCCTTACTACACAGACTGATGCAACAGCATGCGACCGACATAGTGGACTACTATAAACGCTAAGTATTGACTATCAATGAGGCAAAAACCCGGGTTATAGTATTCACCACAAAGCACGAACAACCTAAGTCACCGATCACCTAAATAATATAGTCATTACAAACACTTCATTTCTTAAATACCTGGGAATAGAAATCTATCTGAAATTAATATTTAATAGACAAGTTTTGTTTTATCATAAATAAAACAAAAGGTAAACTAAAACGTATATACCCAATTATGAAAAACACAACTACACGAACGGGATCAATACTATATAAAGTCTAATTAGACCCTCATTATCGTATGCCTCAAGTATCTGGTATCCTTTTATATATTTATATCGCAAGCCCTTAAAACAGACTTCAGGTACAACAGAATAAGTCCCTCAGACTCACGTTTTTAACCAGTACAACCGGAACTACAACTATGAAAGCAACAGATATACCTACACAAAATTACAGGAGCCCATTTTTAGACCCTTATATAGAAAACAGAATCATACCATTTTAACTTTATTAATAAATTAAACAAACACAGCAATCCAACAATCATATATGCAATGAATCCCTGCTTCAATCACCCCAAAAAATATCCATTATTAAATTATGTCTATACCCCCTGACCCCCGCCACTAACATTAACAAATGATTTTGAAAAACAGAAAAAAATAAACACAAAAGAGAATAAAATCAAAAATAAACAAGCAACTATTTTATTGCAATTGTTTTATTACATTTTCACAATACTTTCGTTTATTTTTTATTTATTTATTTAGGCAAGGCGGGTGGTTTTCAAGGGTTGAAATTTGAAATACATCGTAAATCATGTTCGAGAACATGAAAGAAGCTTTATTCCACATAAGATATGATTTAAATAAGATGTGAATCCATAAAATGCTGAAACCTGCATTTTTTCTATTTTTTTCAGGAAGCTGTAGACTTCACCCCTTATAAACAAAAAGCACAACTTAAGGGTACCTAAGATGGGCTTAACACCAAATTTTCATAGAAATCGATGGAGGGTCAACAAATTCGGAGGTAATAGCTTATAAAATGTATATAATGTAATAAAAATAAAACGCGTAAGTTTGTATTTTAAAAAGTTTGACAATTTTTAGTAAAATTTCATTCATTTAAAAAAGTCAATGGTATTAAATTTTCTGTTAAGCAGTTTGAAACTTCCCTCGCTGATGTAAACATACCTATCTTGTGACGGTTTTTATATTTTTACTAGCTATTTCCCGCGACATAATCCGCGGGAATTTAACGCCCGTTCTAAGTCCGTGCGATAGGCAGCCATTGTGATATTACGTCGTGGGAAGGGGAAGTGGTGGGTGACGCCTTTCGGTGCGTCGCCGTCGTGTGCGGTACTAGACTTTATAATCGAAGATTATTACTCCAGGAAATTTACGTTAACAATTTAGCGGAACCCTAATAATTTCTCTTTTATTTCCTTTTTCTGAAATGAAAGTAGCCTTAGTTACTCCTTATAAGATCAGTTATCTGATCGTGATCGCACATTGCACAGCAGAGTTTAAATCATTTTAATATTATACAATCTAGCAACTAGCAATTGTAAGTATAAGGCATGGACAAGGTTCTGTTAAAAATTCCATCTGCTATGGAGAAGTGTACGTTCTTGAGACAAAAGGTTCCCAACATATCTATATAAATCGAAAATTCAATTTACTGTTGCATCATTTATTTGTATGTATTGTTGTATGTTTTCCATTAGTTACTGGTGGCGGACAATGAAACAACGTTATCTGCAGTTGCTTAATTGTTCCACTTTCCATGGGCGCTATGCCGATCGATGTTAACTTTTCCTAATTTCCAAGCGTTTTCTTATATAGTCTATTGGAATACTTCGTTGTGAAATACGTTTTGGGTGTTTTGTTTCAATTAATCGAGGGTCTCCAGAAGCGGACGAAAACAATCTTCATTTATCAATATTAATAGAATATTAAAAGAGGTAGATGGGAAAGCCCTAATATGGGCCCTGCATATAGTATGGGATGGGACCTCTTCTTTGTAACTTTGTGAAACCAGTGGCCCCATCTGTTTTAAATAAGTAAAATAACGTCTCATGGCCAGTGAATAGTTTTCTAGACATACCAGTTTGGACATAACGTTAAGTTATTTGTGGAATTGGACTATTATTACTGATAACTTGTTTCACTTGTTTCAGCGTAACGTCTTCTTTTTGTCTCTTTAGTTGTATTTTAGCGCGTATACCTACCATCACTCATTATCTCCTCAAAAAACTATACATATTCTTTTATACCTCATTGACTGACTATATTATGGGACAATCGCAGATCCCATTGTGGGCCAGGGCCCATATTACGCCCGGGCCTAATAATATCACCTTTACAATGTTCACCTTTGCCTACATTCTATCTGCTAAAAGACATCTACTCAAGGAAGAAAGTCACAGCTTATCACTTATTCACCATATAAAACTGAATTAAAAAAATCTATTAAAAGGTTTCAATAGATCACTCAAAGTTAGAGTCAAAGTTTATTATTAGTTATTTTGTTCAAGTTCAAATTTTATGTTATTCTTAAAACGTGTTTAATGTTTCTTTTCTTTCTATAATCTAGCTTTTTCTACATACGTTTATAATTCTTAACTGTGTTATGGTTTCTTGAAATTAAATCATTTGTTTACGTTCATTAAAAGTACTTATGTGGCATTTCATTAACAATGTTTGGTCTTTTAATGTGTGTCCCATATTTTACCCAGACCTAGTTAAGTTCATGAAGTTGCGAATTTTATAATTTTCTTTCTTTTGGGTTTTTCATTATTTCAAATAGAAAAACTAGTATCAGGTAAGTATTATAAGTAGGTATATCAGTGAGGTACTACGTAAATATCAGGTTCAAAAATTACCTATTTATGAAACTTATTTACAAAAATATAAATAGAGGCCCATATTCGGGCCCCTATTCTTACGTATAAAAAAATTAGGCCTGATTAAGATTTTAAGTTTGTGTCAATCATTTAATATGTGCCATTTTTAATATTCTACAACTGTGATAATTATTTAACAAAAGTTAAAATAGATACATCAATTTTAGTATTTCAGTTAAATTATACATATATTATCCTTATTAAAATATTTGTAAATCAATTATTACCTATTATTGCATATATGTAGGTAGGTAAGGTAGGTGCATTCACAAAAAGTAATCAGCAATGAAAAATAGAAAATATCTACCTCACCGGCTTCGAACCTTGTATATATAAATTCGGAAGGCTAACAGGTAAACTGCTGACACATTACATTTTTGTCAACTGAGAGCTATCAAAGTTTGAAACATATTTTGGTTATTGGAAATGCAGATGCTATCTTGAAGGATATGCAACCAGAGTTACACTCCACTTAGTTAAATAAGAAAGATTTAACAAACTCAACGAGATAGATTGATTGAGACTCTTACCCTCTGGAGTATATTCAACAGCTATTAAGTGGGCAATAAAAGTTTGCCTAAGCTAGCTCAGCCTAAAAAAGAAATAAATAAAATTAGTAACTTCGGTAGGTACCAAAGCTGCTAATTACCTATGGACGCCACTGGCCGTGCGCAACCAAGTCAGATGGTCCCCAATTATCCTGGGTATCTAACCTACTCTCGGCACTTTCTGTAATTCTGGTGAAAGAAAAATTAAAATAGCAGTATACTGGTATCTAAATTATTTTTTTTTAAATTTAATGACCATCAATCATATGAAAGCGACATTACCCAAAAGTTGAATTGCATAAAAGTTAAACTGCACATAAATTTAATTTCATATAAATTTGGACAACAAGATAGAATTAAATCCCCAACAATATCACCAAAACATATTCTCCAACATGTGGTATTACACCTGGAAACATGTCACTTCTGTAAAATAAAACATTTTTACTTACGTTGAACTTCACGGAATGAGCCTATATGACTATATAAAAAAAAGGAATGAGCCTATGTCTATGTAAACATGTTATCTAAACAGTGGAAGTATCCAGTGAGTGCAAATGGAAGTTATATATTAACAAACCAAACATATCATACAACTTAAGGACGACACCATTTAGGTATTCGTAGGTACATATGAATATAATTTAGGTAAAGTGAAGGAAAATGAAATTTTTAAACGTAGCCACGGGCTCGTAATAATTACATATAAGCGCACACACTAGTAATATCAAATTAATGAACAGGCCGTGCCCTTTTAAAATACACTTAAACTAAGCTTATCTGTGAAATTGCAAGCAAGATGGGTCTCTCCAGTAAATCTACGTGTATATCGATAGATTTACCCGTTGGAAGCACGTTCAACGAAGATTTCAGGTAGAAGCAAGTTCTTGAACAATCCCGAGATCAGAATGAATGACCCGTGGACATACAAGTGTTAATTGTTTCGAGATGTCTAGGCATCGGTGACCAAGTACAGGTGAAGTTACAGAAGTTTACGTCTTTACAGGTTAAAAAAAGAGGTTAAATGATCAAAACTACTTGATAAAACTTACTGGATTGGTGGAAAACGGCTTCGAAAAGATGGCCCAATGTTATGTCCCTCAATCAACACTAGGAATTTAAGGCAACGCAGGCTCCAGAGAACACAAAAGGTGGATATAGAAAATGGTCTCAAGGCAACAAAAAAAACAGCTGACCTGTTTTCAACCTGCTTAATCCAACATACAGTCGATTATGTGCGGGTTAACAAACCACAACAACACAAAACAGTGATTTTCTTAATAAATCCCACACTACTATGGAAATAACAACGTATTTATTTTATAAGAAAGCGCTTTGACAAACTTGAAATATAAGCAAACCTAGCCGACCGTTGTACGGACCAGAAAGAAAGGGAGATGGCTTCGCACCGTACGACCAAGAGACGATAGCCTCGAAAATTAGGTCACGTGTCATAAATCTGTCAACTAGCATGAACGTTCGCCGTAGAAAACAGTAGGAACAAAAGATCATACAACATAATAGGACCACTAATGTGTGCCAAAAACCCTTACTAGTGTTATATGAGAAAATATGAAATTACCATAACACAAATGTGCCGCAACAAAAGAAAGAAGGAAAGCTGTAATATACATGACGTGAGATCAATTCACAAATGTTAGATGGAGTGAGTAGTCACTTTTTACAATAGATTTATTCAGAATTATATACTTACAATAATCCTCTGATATCTAAATTGTCAATTGACAAAAGTGAACGTAACAAGACTAATTGAGCATATTACGATTAAAACTGAAATGGTAAATTAAAAAATATTGTTAGAAATGTTAAGTAGTTTGATAGATAAACTAGTATTCATTAATATATAAACATTAAACAAAACGAAAATAAACATTAAATAAGTCGTAGACATGAGGACGTACTTAAGAAAATATATAAACTGGTAAATAAATTTAGTATTATAACTCGAAGTAAAATAAAATAAGGGTTTGTTTGTGCAATGGAGACGTCAGATTATTGTATTTAAAAAATGTAATTTCAGCCAGGAATTGAATTGGATATGTAAGTACTTAAAAGTAAAGTCAAAAGTTTGATAAACATATAGAAATTAATTAATCCAATACATGAAAGAAAATAGGTAATTTAAAAACAATACCAAAGTGTTGAAAAAACATTTCAGGTTTCTAAAAACTTAATAATAAACGTAGACTTATCAGAAAGATTAGATTAATCTTATCAGAAGAAAGAGAAAATTATTTTACAGTAAATAGAATAAATAAAAAAAATAAAGCATCGAATAGTAATAAAAAAATTTAATATCAGTGAAGTAAAATAAAATAACGGTTCGTTTGTGCAATATAGACGTCAGATTATTGTATTTAAAATAAACTTAAAGTCGGTTGTGGAAAAATGTAATTTGAGCCAGAAAAGGGATTGAAATGGATAGGTAAGTACTCAAAAGTAAAGTCAAGAGTTTGATAAATATATAGAAATTAATTTATCCAATGCAAGAAAGAAAATAGGTAATTTAAAAATAATATTAAATAAGTTTTTGTTCAATTTAAAGTGTTGAAAAAAAGATTTCAGGTTTCTAAAAACTTAATAATAAACTTCAAATATCTTATCAGAGGAAAAAGAAAATTATTTTACAGTAAATAGAATAAATAAAAATAGTCAAAAAATAAATATGAATAGTAGCATCGAATAGTAATAATAAATTTGATTATCAGTGTCAAAAATAAGGATTGTTAAAAAAAATATTGAGTGTCCTGTCGTTTCATACATAAAAAAGCAAGAGGGAATAACGCTGATAGGAGAGAAATGTCAAAATGGATAGAAAGAGAGGAAACGAAAAGTTTGAAAGCAAATAAATTACAAAAGGCATAATAGTCCAGTCATTATGTCTTTAAAATACAACATTTCCTGCAAAAGGTCTGACCGGCAAGAAAACTTCGGAAATGTATCTCCAGCTCCCAATCAAACAGAATTAGGTCAAAAAAAATCGGCAGTTAAGTACAGGAAGCAGTGGTATGTCGAACCACGAAAGGAACCTCGAATATTTTACTTTAGACAGAAGTTATAGTTATATATATATACATGCGGCCAAGGGGTAAGTTTTAGTACAATTTTTCAATATATGCGATATTGCGGCCGTCATAACTTCATTAATTGTGACGCTAGGACCTCGAACAAAACTCCGTTGCAAAGCTGAATTACTTAGGAACATGGTGCTTTTTCGTAATCATTTATATATTTATATATATATATATATATATATATATATATATATATATATATATATATATATATATATATATATATATATATATATATATATATATATATATATATATATATATATGCTTCCGCGGAGTTTTCGTTAGAAAAACTTAAAATCTACTTTTATTAATAACAACTTTTTTGTCAGACTAACGGTTTAAGCTACGTTTCCGAGGGTTGCAATTTAAGACAATAAATCTGCCATATAGAGGTACACGTTTCCGAAGTTTCTGTGCCGATCAGACCTTTTGTAGGACAAAAATACACAATGACTGGACTATAAGCATAATAAATAAAAATATTGTGCTACATATAAATTAAAAGTTAATTAATGTACATAACAGTCACATTCAGCAATCAGTAATTATCTTCGAAGAAAATTGTAAAATCCCAAGTGGGTAAGCGAGTTGGAGATAGCATTCCAGCTCATATCTCTTACATGTTCCTGCAGAAGCAAGCACAAGAAGATGGCTATCCACTATTTTTTTTGAAAAATAATTAATTCAGAGAATGCGTTATATGACTCATTATAAGCGATGATGTAGTAATAGTTTACCTTTATAACGTCATTAGGTAAGTATATAAAATAATATCCTATTGTTTGAAATATATCATTGAGCGGCAAGGTTTTTTAAATGTGTACAAAAAAATAAACGCATAAAATTACTTTGTATTTAAATGCGTCGAGTTTTGAAAACATAAAACTTGTATAATGTATAATTTATGTATAGACAGTGGCATAGAAATTATATTACTACATATTATATGAGTACTTATATTTACGCGATATTACTAGGTATTCGAAATCATATTCGTAAGTAGTAATAAAAATGCGCGATCGCGAACTTGATCTAGCTGTATAAGACGTGATACATTGCCGTTCGTACAATAGCACTATCGCATATCTGAGAAAAACCGAATGTTACTGTTTAAAGAAAAAGTCAAATCACAACAAGTTAAGAGAGAACATATTATTTTTCGAACCATCTTTTTTGTATAATTTTATAATTTTAAATATTTGGGTATTAACCAAAAAAAATCAATCTAAGACTGACATATAGGGCGCCTAGGTTTATTAATTCATATTCTTGAAATACCCGACAAAGAAAGAAAATTAACTATGCCACATACAACATATAAACAGTAATTGAGATTAATCCCAGTAAGGACCGCCTAGCCGCGAGACTTAACGGTTAAGATTTCGATCTTCGAAGTTAAGCAAGACGGGCGTTGGTGGCACTTGGATGGATGACCTAGGCAGGCTTGGGGATGGGCTGTGGTAGTCCAACTGAGACCTGGGAACACTCAACATCTGCCGCGGGCGCGTGGTTCCAGATAAATGGTAATGAGGACAGAGTAATAAATCTCGGTAACTCCATGGAACCATGCTATCATACATAAAAATTGTAAAAAGACTTTGCCACCAAGCCATCCGTAATAAATAGGATGGTTTGAAGAAAAGTACTCAAAAGGAGGAATGCACAAAGGGCCTAATGAGGCCTAAGTGTTGTAGTGGTAGTGAAACCACTAACTCCGACCCATATACATACATACATAGTCCCAGTAAACCGAACAAATAAATACAAAAACATGCCGCATAAGGTAAAACGAGAAACCTTGATGGCTAGAGGGGACTCTCATTTTTAAGCGGCAGCAGATGGGAAAAGAGGTCAAATATTTGGGACTACCATGCAGAGGTTAATCTTCCTCCTCATCAATATCTGGTTGGTGGAGGAATCGGATGCTCTGGTAACAGCATAGAGGTAACAATAGATTTACTAGTTTCTTTAAGTATAACAAAGTATGTGGAAAACAAAAACACTGTACCTAGTCTTTTTGGTGAAAAATAATTATTTATCATGCGTCTCTGTGTCTCTTTAAAAATAAACTGTCATGTTAATGATGCAGTTGTCTTACCTGTTGAGAGTACTAGATTTTGTTGCTTCTGCTGTTAATGAAACCGAAGTGCTCCAACTGGTTGACTTTGGTATATAGCAGATACCAAACTAAACCAGATATCAAACACACCAGACTATCAGAAAATATATCGTCGTCATAGATGAAGTCACACCGAATTATCACTGAAATGTTGGAGGACAGTTCAAATCGGATGTCATGGAAACTGTACATTCGTCTGGAGCTACCGCTTCATAAGGTGATGGATATTCTCACGAGGAGTTTTGTGCAACCAATTACCAACGACACCTACAACAGACGAAAATAACAGGAAACCCATTGAGTAATTCGAGAGGAGAGATGTGATTATTGATTCTACCGTATCACAGTAACCACAGCTACACAGCCTTACTTGAGGAAATGATAAGATGTGGGACACACTGTCTATTAAGAATAGAACGATAGATTTATTCCGATCCAAATCAGTTTCGCTTAAAGAAATAAGTAAAAGCAGATATATTGTGGCTTTCTGAAGTTGCCTCAAAAATCGACGAAAACAGCTCAAAACCCGTATTTTCTCCTTCTAATAAGATTTCTTCTCATCGTATGATAACAATGCATATAGGTACAATTAATTAAAGTACCATTAAAATGGGCTTACATCCAACATCCTACGATAGAGTTTCAGAAATACACAGCGTCAAAATTGCGTATGCAAAAACACGAAATGCAACTGTTTCTCTTATTTGCATTCTTTGATATATCTACATTTATTTCAAACGAGCAGAGCATATGTCTAAAGTTCTTTGGGACTTTATTTGTTAAAATAAAATAAGCAGTGATCCAACTCCTATGTATTAGTTATCCTATGAATGTTCCATAAAATAAATTTCATATTAACAATGGCATTAATCCATCTCCACTTCTAACGTGGCAGAAGCAACAGAGTGTCTATAACTGGAAATAAGGAAGATGCTCGGGCAAAGAAGAACAGCAGCAAAAGAAAATTATATTCAGAACAAAATTTGCAATTATTTCTTTTATATGTAATATACAAGTAAGTATACGAAAACTAATATACATATTAACATACTAACATCTAGATCTGACTATCTAGATCTGATTATCTAGATCTATTACTATCTAGATCTATGACTATCTAGATCTATGACTATCTAGATCTATGAACAGAGCGTATATGACTGGAAATAAGGGAGATTATCGGGCAAAGAAGAGTAGGAGCCAAAGACAATTATATTCAGAACAAAATTTGCAATTATTTCTTTTATTTGTAATATATATTATCAAAACGAATATACATATTAACTTCAGAATTGTTTACATTTGTTTACGCATGTGTATAATATGTAATAATAATAAAGTAGGTAATTCATAAATATTAGAATTTAAGTAATTATATCAATATATACAAGAATATATACAGAAAAAATATTTACAAAGTACAAAAATTAATTTTTTTGCTGGCATTAGAAGTCAAATCACAACTAATAAAAATTCACAGAGCAAATGAGGATTTTTACTTTTATAATTAGCCCTCTTAATTCTTTTGGATTACCTACGGTATATTGCCTACACTATGATATGAGTTTATTGGTTTCCAGCATACGTATTTAAGAATAAGAAGATATACGGGCAAACAATGATATACCTAACATCTTAAAAATTTGTAATCCTTAAAAACTAAAATAAGATTCACATACACCTGCCCACTTAAAAAAATATATATATGAAATATATAAAATAAGATGGGGACTGGCGATCCCATTGCATACGGTTGGCATATTGGTAATGACAATTCGAGTGTACCTATGCAATTATATACGTACATATCAATTGTTTTACAAATCATTTATTTTTTATTGTACACATGTAATTGCATAACATTACATATGCATCTCTGTATGTAGCTTATGTATGGACTACATGCATACATATAACATATCATATCCAGTAATAGGTATGTGTAATAAAGTAGGTACATATTTTTTGAAAAATTGGTGACATTGGGCGTTATATTGATTAACCCTGTTTTCGATTATCCAGCAACGGCTCGGTTCAGGCCGGCCCGGATAATAGAGGTTCTACTATAACTGGAAATCGCAAAAAATGTAATATTTATTTTCCAAAAATTAAGAATTAGAGAAATAAAGATTAGCATTTTGGGAAGCCATTCTTTCTCAATCATCTCGTATTAGGCGTATATACAATAAGTAATCTTTAAATAACTTAAAATCCCATGCTCAGTTCTTAATTAAAGTTTAAAATGTAATAAATAAGTATAATAGATATTTTAAATAATTTTTACGATTACCCTGGAAAAAAATTGTATAGCCTTATTATAATGTGCTCAAAAAGCATTAGCACATTAGAGAATCATTCATTTTCAATCGGCAACATAGTATTTTATATATATATACAGTTGAGTACACTATAATATATGTATGTATAGTGCACTCCTAAAATAATTATGTATCCCTGAAAAATAATTAATAGTCTCTATTATTAAAATTATATTCTAATTATGACATTAACAATATTGCTCCAAATGGAACATGTTCCATTGTTAATGTACCTAATAAAAATGTTATTACTTTGTTAACTTTTGTTGACAGCAGTATCTCAAACCATTCAATAATGGAATAACTGCTCTGTTTGTCTCTGAATAAAATGCAGAGGTCAAACAAATTTTATAGGGTTACATTGCACATACAACATATAAATTTTCCAGTCCAGAAGTAACAAATTGGGATCATCAGAATGCCACAACTTACCGTGTCACTTGCCGTGATTGAATAAAGAAGCCTTTCAAGCTCCCTAAATTTTTCTAGGGAGTAAAGGTATTCAAGTTCACAATTCTGTATTTTTTTAAATAAAATATTTCTTTGATGGTTCAACTTAGATCCTATGGTATAATGTAGGCATTTAAATTAAAGAGTTTTTGCTTGCGAATGTTCCAGTGTGATTTGGTAATTCGAAGAAAGATTATTTCAAAATCTGTATATATTCGCAACTCGCTACCACGTATAATTTTCAGATTGTTAATGAAAAATTTTGAATTTTACGAAAATTGTTTGATCACCGTGTTTTGTTATCAGTAGCAATGTCATTATTCCAGCAGCATTTTAACCTCAGAGTTTTGCCTAAATTATATACAACTAGGGTGGCCAAACTATTAATTAAAATTAAAACAACCCTATGGGAGTTCTGCATAGCCTGACAATACCTGACACCGAATCTTCTGTGACCAGTTTCCTGCTTCGAGCTCCAGCCAATGATTTTATCTATGGGAAGATAAATAGGTTTACAGTACATCTAATACACATTTATAATTCTCTAGATACTAAAATAAATAATTTAAATAGAAACTAAGCCGTTTTCACTGGTATTCGTTTTAATTTTTGGGTCCTTTTTGTTTAATTTTGCCCAGGTGTCACCGAGGGCTTTGGCGAAATGGTCATCGACAGATAGGCCAGTAGTATCCATCAGCTCGATGACGTTGGTAGGGGGAGTCTTTGGGGGTGACTTTGGGACATTCTGTTCTTTGGAAAGATTGTTGTTCTGGAAGAGCGTGTGGTAGTCGTTACCCAGCGACCTCCTGAAGTGTTCGTCTATTATTGGATCACACATAGATATTCCTAGAGAGAGAGAGAGAGACAATTGTTCAGTGCAAAATTATTTCTAAAATAATATATTTCTTTTAGAAATGTATTACTGTATTGTTAGTTTATATATCGATTCATCAATATGCTTTTTGATGTCATATTATTTTTCATGCATGCTTATAAACCGATAATACGCCATGGTTACCCTTCCATACAAGGTGGTTAAAATATCGGGATTTACGCCGGACTCTAAGCCCTAAGGCCCGCTTTTATAAGCTTGTGCTTATAATCAGTTTCGCCTTTCTCTGGTATAAATGTAACGTTGATTATTGATGTGACACGATTAATCGATTGTTTGAGTATTAATATTTTTTTATGTTTTGAATTTCTAGTGATAGTGATCCGAATGTTATTCTCGAGATTAGATAACTGGTAAGGTTTTTAGAGCTTTAAAGACAAGACAGAAAGGAAATATAAGAAAAAAATCCTTACAACAAAACAAGGTAAGACTAAATTTACCATAATATAATAGATATTATCGATATATGTAGCCCAGGCAACGAAGACCAAAAAAAGTGAAATAGAGGGAAAAATTCATACAGAAGTAAATTTTCTGCTACCATCGATAATGGACTCCCAATTCAAGAACACCTGAAAACATACACTTACGAATCAGATGACGAAGATACTGTGATTTGTCAAGACGAATATTTTATTCCATCAACATCAAAAGATCCCGATTTCACGCCGAGTACATCCTATCGTCAACCACATAAAATAACCCAGCAGAATTAAATGATCTTGTGAGAGATCTTGAACTTCCAAAAAGTAAAGCAGAATTGCTGGGATCAAGATTGCAGCAGTGGAACCTATTAGAAGACGATGTTACTGTATCTGCATTTCGTAAACGCCAAAAACACTTAACGCCTTTTTTGAGGTGGAGGATAACTTGGTTTTTTGCAATAACTTTGAAATAATTGGATGACTAACTTTACATAAAGATTCAACATAAAAGTTATAAGTGATCCTAGAGAAAAACTTAATTAAGATAAGAGTTTTATAATAAATTTATGTAGATTAATTTAGTATATGAAGGTTGTTTCGCTAGAGGCTGTAGTTTTCGAGTTGTTGACAAAAAACTGAAAAAAGCGACCTTTAGAGACGTCCCCTTCCACCCATCACTCCCATCACTCCCACCCATCAGGACTTTTAGTATGTTGTTAAGGACACCTTCCCCTATAGCTGTGCAGAAATTGGTTTCTACATGAATTATTTCCGATATTTTTCCTTCATTGCCTGGCCTATAATAATGAATCCCTCACACGATGTTTTATCCCTACTTAAAACGCCCAATTCAAGACGCGATGAAGTATAAAACGACATTTTTGTAATAATCGGCAAGCACCAAAAATAACGCCAATTTTTAAAGAAACGAGGTCGCGAACATTTCATTTTTTTTGTATGATAGTAATTATCAATGGCTATGTGGAAGTTCATATAAAGAAATTTGTACTGCTGGCCATGTATTTTATTGGGTAATGAAAAAATTCGTGTTATTTAAAAGATGGTTTGATGGACTTAAAAAAATTGTAGTGTAGGGCTAAAATGCTCGAAAGTTGTGACTCTCCTCTAGCAGCTACCAAGAGCCGCCACTGTAAATACTCTTCCGGCAATGCATTTCCAGCGATTGTTTTAGCAGTTTCTTCTGCTGAAATGCATGTTTTAATTTTAGTGGGACACGATTGACAGTAAGTAACATATTAAATTATCACTACAATGTGAAAACGACGTTTTTGGTTGTTGCAAATAGCAGCCTAAACTAATCGCCCAAAAAAACAAGTTAAACACAATGTGAAAACAAGTGAAACTATTTTGTAATAAGGAACGTCATAATAACACATTACAAATAATTATATTGTCCTACTTTTTTATTGTCCTGCTTTCCTTTTACAAAAATACAAAGAAATTTTCAGTTGTGACAAATATTAATATGCAAAGGTTAGGGTGCCACGTGATCAATCATTTATTTTACAATTGAATATCTGTAAATATATTTTTCATGTAATTGAAGAGAAATGCTAATTATGTGCCTGTATGGTAAAACTTTTTCGAAATTGTTTAGTAAGAAGAAGAAAATGAAAACATGTTATTGCATTTTTACAAGCTATCATCAATAAGCAGTTACAAGATTTTGCAAATTTCTAATTCTATATATGAATATCATTATACTTTATTTATTCATAGCAAAACTATTTTTTTAAACATTGGATGTTAAAGACGTAATTAAACCTCTGCTCCATGATAATTTTTTGACGATATCGCTTTTCCCGTTTTCTATATTATTTTTAAAATATCATTTTTGAATTATAATTTGTGTAGTTATATACATGATTATGTAATTTGCTATCATGCACCTTTTAGAAAATTATTATAAGAAGCATTTATAAAAACTCCACTAACCTGAAGGCAATTCCTCTCGCATCGGCACCCCATTCTGTATGACGGAGGGCCGATAATTCGATCTATACCCTGGATTGTTTATAGTTTGCGAATAGGAGGGTGGCAGACCCCTCTGTCTTACGCTCATGTCCAGTGGCGTATCGGCCGCTCCATTACTCACAACGTCATGTCCTTGTTTCAGGCCATATCCATTGCTGT
This sequence comes from Tetropium fuscum, assembly GCA_964058915.1. NCBI lineage: Eukaryota > Metazoa > Arthropoda > Insecta > Coleoptera > Cerambycidae > Tetropium > Tetropium fuscum. The sequence goes on along the minus strand of CAXKVY010003805.1, from coordinate 5,165 downwards.
TCATACCGTTTGAGTTACTCTCTGGACTGGACGGGTCCAAACCGAAAGTCTCCGCGAACTTTGGATCAGACTTCCGCGTGTACTCCGGAAGCCGCGACCTGCGGTCTCTTTTCCATTTCGTCGTCTGTTTTTGGCAAAATTGCTTAGACGAATCGTCTGCAACAAAAAATATAAATAAAGATTTCGGAAAGAAATAACATCCCTATGCAGTTTGCATTTACTATCAATACTCGAAATAAAATGGAGTAATGGAGAAATGGAATTAAGGAGAAATGGAAGAATTTAACAGGACAGACATGACATGGTGATCTTCTCCTGAATTTCATACTTGTTACAGCTAACATTACACTGTTAACGACGTTAACACCGTTAACGTTAAGCCAAATCAAACTCTTGCGAAATAGGTAAAATAGTACAACCGGTAAGGGGAGGAAATAAATAGTACATTGTTATAAGTGAAGAAATATGATTGAAAGTATCAAATTTCAACGAGAGAGAACTCACATTTCTTACGCAATAAACACGCCGTTTTTCGTATTTCTCAAAACAACAAAACAAAGCATTGTTTGCCAAGTTCATGGCCTCTAGCGGCCGAATGCTGAAATAATCTCTTTAGTACATTACAAAATGACTAATTGTCTTTTTTTTTGACAATTTCAACACTACCAAAAAGTTAGGTTAGAAAACCATCATAGAAAATATAATACTGACTTATATTTTCTATGGAAACGCTGCATCAAAGATTAGTTTGCGGATAATCCGTCATGGCGCCATAGGGAAATGCATGTAATAACCGTAGTTCCGCCAATGACGTACTGTGGGTTGCAAACTTTCAGGAGGTAACGTGGTTTACAATCATGAATAGTAGGGGAGCCCAAGAGGGGATTTTGGGATTTACTCAAGCGCGGCAGATGTAACAAAATGGTACAGGCCAGGCCTATATTTTTTTCGGAAAGTATGACATCGTCCCAAAAATTCGTTTGTCCCTTGTTTATTGCCAAAAAGTCTATGAAGATCCACATTAAATGGGTAATATATCTCGTATTGTGTTTTCTCTTGAAATACTATATCACAGCTAAATTTCAAAACGTAAACAAATGTTTACGCCGTTTCGTGTTTTCGTGTGACGCCGACTGACAAAAAGTAAAATATCTAAAATCTTATTGTCCCTTCTGTAGGGTTAATTAGGCCCCCGGCGGTATGTCTCATAAAATCAGGGACTCATAAAGATTCGACAGTAAAATCATAAATTGTTATTCGTTGAGTCAGTTAGAAGTGTCACTTAATTTATGGTTTCCGGTATGGGCAAATTAGTATTCAGTATAATATTCATTAGCTACAAAACCAAATCCAATAGCGAAGCATTACCCCGAAGATAATATTAGAATAATACTTACATAAAAAGTAGGAGCAGCTAACTAATTAATGCAGAAAGAGTATCTCAGAAATATCATAATTGTATTGTTTTGGAGAATGAAGGATCTAAGCCTAAGAAGAGGTTTTCTGTGGGGTTTTCCCATAATTTGTGTAGATGATCGACAACATCGACATCGACAACATGACAGTACATGAGGTAAGATAATTCCAAATGTATCAATATCAAGATTTCCCCGTCTAACTTTCAAGCATACGCGACGAGCCCAGGTCTATGAGATCATGTGTGTATATATGTGTATATTGTACACATATCTTTACCAACCCAAGACGCTCCCTTTCATTTTAACATCGTCCAATCTGAGCAAAACCCCAGTGGTTACACATATTAACATATGGGGGATACCTTGCACCCTGTTGAGTACCTCCACCATATCTAAGCCTTCTATACAACGCCACGCGTGTAGGGCGTCAATGAGAATATTTAAAAATGCATGAGTAGGAAGGGTCAATTTTGAATTTTGTGACCCTCCCACTCGCTTACGTCACGCTCAAATCGTCATATTATTGAAAAGCACACTCTTCAGCATGTTATTAACCCACCATACCTTAATCTGACGCGCTCGAGTACGTATTTCCAACTATTGATTTTTTTAAATATTCTTATAGGCTACCCTACACGCGCGGCACTGTACAAAAGGCTTAGATATGGTGGAGGTACTCAACAGGGTGCAAAGTATCCCCATATGTTAATCTGCCGCGTTTGAGTAAATCCCAAAATCCCCTCTCGGGCTCCCCTACTATAAGGAAGACCCCGGTATATAATTGGGGGAAGATAAAAATAAAATGATTTCTTCTTTCTTCCCATTTGGGAGACGAACTATGTATAGTTACTGGCAGGTTTTCTATTTGCGTTGAGTATCCCACGCAGATCAATGTTGGGTCCTAAGACGAAATGATTATTTTAAATGGCGTGATGAATGTGACGACCTACGAAGGCCGCACACAACAAATTATCTTCGAAGATGTAATACGCTCAGCGACATCCGGCATAACATTTGTCTGACCCTCTGGTTGCCTCTGAAGTTCAGCCTGCCTGCCGGCCGCGCCGCCGCGAAACTATAAATTAATGTGTAATTACAAACCATTTATGTTGAAGCGATGAGCAACCAATTTAAGAAATACATTACATAGTTCGCCTATAGGTAGGCAATTCATTCAGGTGCGAACGTAGGACATGATGTCAGAAATTAAAGATTTTTACACCACAGTTCATCATAAAATTGTTGAATATAATTTTATAATTTCTGAAAAGACTCAACAATATATATATATATATATATATATATATATATATATATATATATATATATATATATATATATATATATATATATATATATATATGTATGTATGTATATATATATATATATATATATATATATATATATATATATATATATATATATATATATATATATATATATATATATATATATATATATATATATATATATATATATATATATATATATATATATATATATATATATATATATATATATATATATATATATATATATAAATACTAACAATATATAAATATTGTAAGTACATACATCTTCCTTTTTTTATTTTGTTCATATTTATTTTATTTCGTTTGTTCATATTTATTTTATTTCGTTTGTTCATATTTATTTTATTTCGTTTGTTCATATTTATTTTATGTCGTTTGTTCATATTTATTTTATCTCGTTTGTTCATATTTATTTTATTTCGTTTGTTCATATTTATTTTATTTCGTTTGTTCATATTTATTTTATTTCGTTTGTTCATATTTATTTTATTTCGTTTGTTCAATAAATGCATAATTATACTCAACTTATAAACATCAATTAGACCAGGCAACGAATGATTATAGAGGGAAATTTTAGGGACAGAAAATTTGATTTCGGAACTTTGTTTGGACTAGTCGAAAAAGTCGTGAGAGAAGAAGTTATTTATGGATAGTGTACATGTACATATTTATATGACTACTAATATTTTGGCACCTGCAATGGAGTTGCAATGAAGAAAAAGTGAAAAATACCAAAGTTGAGTTTCCTCGCGAAACGTCGGATTTCGGATAATATACTAAAATACTAATATACTTTTGAACGGTTTGATTAAAAAAATCAAAATAATAAAATATATATTCTTGAAGATAATTTAATGCTCTACAACTTCTTCTTCTCTCCTTCTCTTCTCTCCCATCACTTATTCGTAGAAAATAAATAGAGCAAAAAACGTGACAAAACAATTTTTTTCCAAAATTTCCGAATTTTAAAGCGGATATCTCGAGAACAAAACAACATATTGAGAAATATAAGTAGTGACTCTTGTAGCAAATTTCAGCCTCAAATGTTAGCTTCTATTGTGTATAGAGTGGTTAAGCGGCTACGACGCATAGTTTCCGAGATATGTGAAAAAATTGAGGTTTTAATGTGCCCCCCTCCCCCCGCTCACCACCTAAGAATGGGGACTTTTGATATGTTCATCTCCAGACTAGTCGAAACAAAGTTTCGAAGTCAAATTTTCTGTCCCTAAAATTTCCCTCTACACCTTTTTTTTCGAGAATTCGTTGCTCTACAATATTTTTTTAAATTTGGAATATTATTTTGTGCTGAGGGGTGGCAAAGTTCAATCTGCACGCATCTGCCCGCGGGCGGTCAACATACCACTGGATTGTCGATCCCGAAATCCGAAATTCACAAATTTTCAAATTTCAATTAAATCAATATAGTATGTATGAATCCTACACTGTGAGTTACCGTGCATGTTAAAAGTTTGCCCTTTGCTCAAAAAGTATTTATTGGGAACTAGAAATCTCTCTCAAATATCAATCTACTTTAATTAAATCACCAATCAAATGCTCAAAACGCGTCAAAACCAGTTTTACTTATACTGATGCCTGTCCTGGCATTATTTGCTTAGGTATACGATTTTTATAAATTATCACTCATCTACTTTATAAATAAAAATATATAGCTATAGCAAAAGTATTCAATACAGAATCCCCATTTTATACGGCGAAAAAAATTAATAAAGAAAATAAAATATTTTAACACCATTATAAAAACATTTTTTTTTGCAATGCACCGTATGAGTTATTTTTAATTTGCTATAATACCCATATAATATGTATGTGGTATGTAAGTACCTTTACCTTTATCCAGCCAAGGCTGCCAGAAAACAGTCTCGCTTTTCCGTTTCGATCGAGATTTTTCCTGCAATTTCTGACTGGCCTTCATTATCAATGAAACCCTAATGAGTTCTTGCACAATACTAGGAACTTCCATAATACCACACGAAAAACACCACCCCGGAGGTAACAAGCGGCGCGGATACCACGTAACAACAAAAACGTAAATTAAATCACTTAGCACATTTGATTATTTTCGCTTCCATAAGGCCATTGCAGCACCGCATCTAAAGAAATAGTAAGCCAAGGATTCATTCATAAGATTCTATCCAGGTAGACAGGCCAGGTATTTGTAATTAGTTTTTTATGCTGCCGCCACAAGCTACGCTAAATCGGATGTGGATAAAGGCTATTTTCCCGTGCCACTACCTTTTTGACCGGTTCGTTGTTTTTTGTTTTTAAGTCGTACCGCAAGAATTAACTTTATCCCAACGATGGACTTCACGTAGGCTAGCACGCAGCTCTTCTCACTCGTTAACAACCCACGATTTTTTTAACGCTTGGCGGACTTCCTGGGATAAATCGTCGAATAATACTGATTCCTCAAGAT
>CAXKVY010003804.1:0-48498 GCA_964058915.1 Tetropium fuscum | reverse complement strand
TATTGTGTTATACGCGAGTGTTTAGTGGTTTTTATGCGATGGAAGCGACGAATGCGAGTAGTAGTGGTTCTAAAACCAATAATTCCAATCATAAGCGACCGAATTTGACAAGAGGAGAACTGAAAATGATCAAAAATGTATACAAAGGAATATTCTTAAGATAATAAAAAAAATACCCCACAAGTACACTTAAAAACAATGTTAACAACTTGGATATTTTATTTAATTTTTTTTATTCTGCCCCCTCTAAAATAATACGCCTATGGAATTTCATTGCCTTCGCCCCTCATCTCCCTGAGCATTTGATATATTGGTGATGAATCACTCCACACTAAAGGAACCAAGTTATACGTAGAAAACACTGAATTTAGAAAAGTATAACCGCTGAGTTAGCAAAGCTACATTAGCTATGTATAAGCGAACCAAAAGAAAGAGGCCTAATGTGCCGGCGTTCAGCGTATTTATAACCTCGCAACGCCCTACTATTCCAGCTAACGCGTGCTACATGCGGTTTAATATTGCAGGACACGAGGCAGGACATAGTATAGGTATCTACCAAAATTTGAATTTTACTGGCTGTATCTCGCGGCTTATTTTAAAATATTTGAACTAGAGTATTATTATTATTTAAAATATTTGCTATTGGATGTAACGGAGTATATTTACCTTAGACAGCATCAAGGAAACAAGCAATCTCATCAAGTGAAGATGAAGATCAGGATAAAGAAATGAATGAAGATATGTTTGGTGTGCGGCGAATTTGGAAATATTTGTGAAATATGGGTGCGATGCGTGATATGCGGCAACTGGGCTCATAAAGCATGTGCACACTTGGAAAATGGTTCTGAGAGTATAATGTGATTATTTTTCTTAGTTTCCTAATTATAGCTTTTCCTTGGCTATTGGGCAATTAAGACCACTGTCGCTATTACTCCAAAGGGCCGGGGTAATAGCGGCCAAACACATGTTTATAGTTTTTTATTACAATAATTATTTTTTATTTTTTTAAATATTTTGCAACAACAAAGTTATATTGATTTACATATCAATGTTCTGTGTCTATTTTTGCAATGAAATAAAGAAATTCTACCAGCTATGCTACGAGTATAAAATTTTTAGGCGGCCGCCATTCCGCCATTGTGGTATAATAATTATTCCCTGTTTAATATGTATACTAGCTTTGATATATATTATATAAAATAACACATCAACTTTTGTTTTAGGGGCTTTCAGACTTTATGATGTGGATAACGACGGCTTCATTACAAGAGATGAAATGTACAATATAGTGGACGCCATATACCAGATGGTGGTAAGTAATATCATATTATTACTTGACTTATATTATGGCATATTATTATTGGATATACTTCCTGGAGACTTTATTCAGGAAGTTTGTGGGATAACTAAGAGAGGGTGGAGAGGGGGAAAACGAAAATTTTTAAAATGCCCATAATTTCTCTGAATATTGACCGATCTTAAAAATCAAATGGCATTTGCTTTGCTTACTGATACGCTATACGATGGCATTAAAAAAACAGATTTACCTGGTTTTTCAAACGATGTTTCTGGTATGAGGGAAATGGGTGAGAGATTTTTTTTTTACCAATCGACAGCGTTGTTCGGGCTTTAATTATAATCCAACTAGATCAAAATCGGATAATTAGGAGGGTAACTAGGGGACTTCAAAATGTTTACAGCAGGAGAATGGAGGGAAGTGGGGGGCTCTAACTGGGCTCAAATTCAAGGGGAAACATTTTTCTCTTTCTCTGATATTGATATTGATCTTGAAATATCAAATGGCGTTGTGTTAGCTTTGTTTGTTTTTAATCGACTTCAAAAAAGGAGGAGGTTTTGAATTCGATTCGTGTATTTTTTGTTATTCTTTACATCTTTAATGATGGCGGTTACGTCAAAGATATATATCATATGAATCAAATCAGTATTGCACTAGTCAAACGTGTGTTGAAATAACTCGTCCTGATGTAAACAAAATTTATTCGTTTCCCGATGAGAAAGGTCAACAAAATACATAACCTACAATTTGAATATTAAAATCATGAAGACTAGAGACAGGAAACTGCGCGTGGTTTAAACAATGGGAGGTTTTCCTTCGGGTAAATGGCAGCTAAGTGCGGGTGCCCATAAGTGCACTGAAACTGAAGATAAAGTTAATTCAACTAAAAGATAACCAAGTTCTGTCAATTTTGAAAGGGTGCAAGGCTTTTGCGGGTACAGCGTAAGGCTCTAGTCAAAAGAAATCGATCAGTTGATCGACAATATTCTCGCTAGAGTTACGATTTACGAAATCGTGCCCTCTCTTTCTTTTTCGTACAGCAGCTTACAACAACGTTAGTTCGGATAATGGACTTCTTTTTGTTGTCTCTCTCGTTTATTATTTTTTAACGAAGAACACTCGAACAGCGTCTGTTGTAGATTAATAATAATTTAGTGACGTAACCGCCAACTTTAAAGATGTAAAGAGTATGTATGTTTATCCATTACTCTGGAGCGACTTGGATGCAAATTGAATAATATTTGCTGGATACTATATGGTATCATGGGGGGTGGTTCTATTGAAATTTTAACCATTTGGTACTTCCGGTTGTAGTGGAACTCAATGCCAGCTTTGGTATTTTAAATGAAATCTTATATATTATTGAATTTCCTCTTGATTTTGTCCTCGGCCTACATTCCGCATTGTAAAAACTTTAGCCCCCTAATCATCCCCTAGCTGCCCTCCTAATCACCCAATTTTGGTCTAGTTGGGCTAGAAGTGAAGGTCGAAAAAAGCTGTTAACTATTTAAGAAAATTATTTCTCCCGCCCCCTTCCATCATACCGGAAACACTGTTTGCAAAAACAGTCAAATCGTTTTTTAAGCGATAGGCATTTGTTTGGTACACAAAATTAATTCGCCGTCGTATAGCATATGAAGAAACGCAGAAAAAGCCGTTTGATTTTTTAAGATCGGTCAATATTCAAAGAAGTTATGGGCATTTTAAAAATTTTCGTTTTCCCCCTCACCCCCCTCTCCTAATTATCCCACCATCCCCAGCCTGCGGCCTCGTATTTCCTTCATGTCTATTCCGCAAACAAAATATTGAGCCGCCAACTCCTCTCCCCCTCGAAGAAATCATTCTATTCAAAATCAATTTATTTTTTCCTATTTTTGCAACTAAAATTTTTATTCGTGATATCGAGATCCGATATACCAAATATCCGTTTCGTTATCACTCAGCTTTAAATAAGCATGTGTGTTTTGTCGTACTCTTCTTTTTTATATCAAGTTTTTTTGTAAAGTCAAAACTCGCCGAGATATCCATTAAAAACGATTTTCCTATGCTTTTAATTGATCGTTTAATTGATCGTTAATTTTTGTGTTGAATTGTAATTTTCCTATAATTTTAATTGATCGTTTATTGATCGTTAATTTTTGTGATGAAATATACTTGAACGTAAAAGTAAGAATGATATTTGGAATGGCAGGAATGTGAAGTAGGGAAGAACTGTATATTATGAAAATAAATGACAATGAATATCAAGGTACGTTTATTATAAACTGATTAACAAAATCCACGCTACACGGTCAAACTTGAATAAAATTGGATTGCTGCCAGCGATTTAGTTTCTGTTTGAAGTGTTCTCTAGGCCAATTTTACCAGTCCTTGTTTTTGCTGAAATTTGGTATTAAACATAAAGTTTCTAATTTCTACAAACTCTCAAGACACAGACTACAGACTATCAAGAGCTCAGAGTCATCAATGTATTTCAGTAACTCCACACTTCTTCATATGTAGATACCTTATTTAAATGACACGACGATGTCGACGATACACATTTCTTAAGAAGTGGGACCTTGGCTGCTTTAGTGTCTCACTTAATAAATATGAGTTCAATATTCAATATTACCTACATCAATAAAATGTGTATGCATTTCCAAATAAGGTTATCTAAAACTATCAGATCCTGACAGAGTAAAATGCCTTTACTCGTTTCATTTTATATATCAAAGCGAAAGCCATCCATCAAATGATTTTAATAGAACACAGGCAGCTGGCAATGGCTTATTCATAAATAAATATTAAATTTTCTGAAGGTTTCATATGATGGAAATGTTACATTTGCATGCGATTTTGGGATAGATCCATTATGTGTAAAAAAGGATATGCTCCCTACTCTCCATTATACTTTTTTACACTGCATTGGGAAATATTATACTATATTAAGTGCTTAATAGGAACTAATATATAGGGTCTACACAGTATCCACCCATAATAATTTTGATACATTTGCATGCAAATATGTCAAAATAAGTCAGGCTTAAACATAATCCAGGATTGACACGTACAGTGCACTCGGCCATTAGTGACTTTAATTTTATATCGACAGATGCTTAGAACTTAAAATCAATATATTTCACAGTTTAATGTATAATATGGGTCGAGCATCGCGAATTCGGACTGTCGAACATTCACGGTTCAAGACCCGTGGTAAAGTAAGGTCGAAGATGCAGGTAAATTTTAATTGATTCGTGGGAACGAAATGAAAAAAAATTTTCAGACACCATTTTTTAAAAAGTTTTTATTGGGTCTGTGTGTTGGCAGGCAAAATTTACCAAAATATTGGTTTGCTCAATGAGAAAGTAGATAACAAGTGTAGACCAGTCAAATAGTACAGTAAAAATCGCTAACATCGCAAACTAACGGATAGTTCTGATTTTTTAATATGTTATTAGGACCACTACCCAGTACTGTATATCCAAGTTTGCAACAACTTCGAAAGACCTGTGCTAACTTCGTAGCACTCGAAAAACAGCGAATTTTTCGCACTTCTTTCCGTTTTTTCACTATATCTAGAACCAGCTCTATAGGTACAATATTACCAAGATACAGCCCTCCAAAAATTGGCCACTTTTCCAAAAAAAGTGAAAGGACCCCGCAATAATCTTATGGAAATTGGGTTTCGATCAAATCGTCTGAATTTTGGATATGTTTTAGGTTTCGTCATCCCAAGCCTTTTGCTCTCAATGGGCACAAAGCTCGAAAATCAATACTTTGGCTGCTACGAAGCTTGAAAGCTCCAAAGCTCCACCACAGATTTATTTATTGGTGCAGTCTTTATAGATTTTTAAATTACATTTTGTGATTTTAATGTCTAGGTTTATGTTTTTGAGGTTGCTGAATTCAAATCCGATGTCAAATTGTCCAAATTGACACTTGACAGCTGTTAGTTAGCTGTCAGAGTGCCTTAACAAAGTGCAAATCTTATTTTGATGTTATGAGTTTATGCTATTTAGGTAACTCAGTTCATGTATGATGTGAATACAATAATTCGACAATTGGCAGCTGTCAACAGGCTGTCAAATAGCAGTTGCAGGCCTACGGACCTCGTTCTGTGCTTAAATTAAAGCTAATTATATTCGCTATATCTTCCCTTATCACTTTACCCGTAAAATTTCCCCGAATTCGGGGACGAAAGTTGACCAAATCTTTCAATTTCACTTTTTGGGAAAAAAATGCCAATTTTTGGAGGGCTGTATCTTGGTAAATATCGTACCCATAGAGCTGGTTCTGGTGTCAAATTATAGAAAATTTAACCTACTTTAAAATACTTTAAAATGTTTTATGAAAAAACCAATATTTTAGAAGATATAGTGAAAGAATCGAAACAAGTACGATGAAAGTTTTGCGGTTTTTCGAGTGCTACGAAGTTAGCACAGGTCTTTAGAAGCTGCAAACTGGGATATACACTACTGGCAGTGGTCCTAACAACATATTAAAAAATCAGAACTAGCCGTTAGTTTGCGATTTTAATGTACTATATATTTTTTTTTTGTCGGGGGTCGGTGGAAAAATCTTCAATACATTAGGCAGGGTCCGCACTGCTCAATAGTGTGGGACTGCTGGATCCGTATCGGCCCCGAATTACAAGTAAGTGAGTCCGACGGGGAGCCAGCGACCTCACAAAAAAACCACCTCCATTTCCTTCGCAGAACACCAGACCGGAACCGCTTTCGCATTACTTCAGCCTGGGTCTTGTTTCTTGCTCTTGCGAGCTCTACTGTTTTAGCTAGTAGCCTCTCTGTCCTTTCGTTTTTTCTTCAGTCTGTCAAGCAGCCATTATATCTCTTTGTTCGTTGTAGCCCCTGCACGTAGGTAGCCACTATGTACCATCCGTTCTCGTTGTCAAGCATCAGCTCCACGATGTTCTCTGGATTGATTTGACCGATTTCTGCTTCCACACGTCTCCTTTCGTCGATCCATCGACTGCATACGAAAAACGTATGCTCTGCGTCGTGCCTTTCATGTCCGCAGTATTTACATTCCGACGTCCTGACCTTGCCCATTTTCCACAAATGATGGCAGAAGTATCCATGCCCACTCAGGAACTGGGTCAAGTAGAAATCCACCTCCCCGGTTTTCCTATCCATCCAGGGCCCGAGTCTTCTGATAAGCAGGTGTGTCCACCTACCTCTTGGGTCGTTCATCCATCTTTCCTGCCATTTCGACAGGGTTCGGACTCTCTCATCTTCTACTGCCCGTTCTCTGCCCATTTCCACGCTAGCGTCATAGATTCGCTTGCGCTCAATAGCGAGCAGGTCGATGGGTAGTACGCCCGCTATCACCAGAATTGCGGAGACTGTGCGATAAGAGCACGCGATCCGTAGTGCTCCCCTTCGCTACACGGCGCTCATGCGTTTTCTGTATTTCTTTACTGAGAGTATTTCTTTACTGAGAGCGTCGGCCCAGATATCCACCCCAATGTCCTATATAATGGGCCTAGTATGAACAATGACATTATTGGTCTAAGTGGTATATTTGTTACATGGATTTCGTGGAGGTCAAATATAATTTTGGGGGACAGCATTGTTTTTGTATTGTATCCTTAATTAATATCAAATGTCATTTATTACAGTGCTATCTTCCTCCAGACATACCAATAAATTGAAAAGTTTTAATAGATCTCGTAAATAAAGTAGAATTATGACCAAGCATAAAATGTAGCATTCCCATGCGAAGACGAAGGTTAGGTGTTATGTTCGTAATATTGTTGATTATGTTGGCTAGCCTTTATTTTAACATCACTATGGACTAAACATTGTCATATTTTATTAAATTATAGAACAGTACAACCATACACACTTAAAAGTTTTCCAAAATTTATAATTAACACCACTTTAATTATGCCACATCACACAAAATACATTAACAATCACTCTATAAATAATAACAAATTTTATGGGGTTATGTTATGGGGGTTATGTTATGTGATCATGTGTACTGTCTGCCAGTGCTGCCACTACCATTCTAGTGACTCTTGCCAGCATCTTATAAAATTCCCTGAACTGTCGTCCTAGCATGAATGATCTTTTGTAAAGCATTATCCCTACACACCGAATTATCATAATTAATATTCATAACAATTAACCTCAATTTGTTTTCTTAGGGCCAGCAACCGTCCGAAGACGAGAACACGCCACAAAAGCGGGTAGATAAAATCTTCGACCAGATGGACAAGAACCATGACGATCGCCTGACCTTAGAAGAATTCCGAGAAGGCAGCAAAGCCGATCCCCGTATCGTGCAGGCATTAACGCTAGGTCCGGCGGAATAGCATAAGGATGAGGGTATTACACCCGAAAAGCTTTGACGTAATCGAGGGACGTAATATTATTATAATATTAGTATTCTGAAGATCGATGCCAAAATTACTTACATCTCTATTGTGATAACGAACTGAATAGACCACGAGAATATCAGCTTGAGTATAAGACACGCGGTTTCATTTTTAAGTGGGCTATCAAGCAAAGTAGTTACAGTAGGGTTCCTTGCAGATTAGGTTTTATTTCAAAGGTGTTCTTTGGCCACGCAAGTCAAGAAACTAATTTTTGTACGAGGAGACAGAAATAGCTCATAGCGGGTAAATTTTAAATATGATTGACAACGTCCAAATGTCAAAATACATATAGGTAATACGGCGAAGGTTGTGTAATTGGTGAAGGTTGTTCAGTGTAACAATCCTAAAGCAATATTCTAAATTTAAATTAATTATCTACCAAATAATACGAGATAAATTATTCGTATTTACCTATGAAGAGTTAGATACAGTATTTTAATTAAATCACCTATTTTATCCCATTACGACTACTTATATATCGGTATGCAATGTATTTAAGCTATTGATTTGTAAATTTTCTGAAATTAGTGATACTATGAACACCTTTGAAATAAAAACCTAAGAAGAATGTACAAATATCTTATTGAAGAAATACATTTATTATATGCCGAGGTGGGATTGAGAAATTTTGGTACATTTAATTTACTATTTAACGAAGAAGACCAGAGACCCGGAGACATAACTCGGATGGTGGGTGTGGGCAGAAAAGCGTCTGACGTGTGGCCATGTGGAGACATATGCAATCACAGGGCGAGATATTTTAAGCGCGAGTCTCACACAGTTGCATGTAAATAGTTTTGTTGCATGTAAATAATGCAATCGACTTTTAACAGTGCTAATTTTAAAGGTCTTTCCAAGCACTACACAGAATGTTGTATATTTTTCCCGAAAAATGCATCGGCTTTCCTATGCCTATTTAACGTTGAATACCTCGAACCAAGTTGTTGCAAAAATCTCTCACACAAGACATCACAGTCGCCTGTGCGCTGGCTTATCGTTCTTTGTGTATCGTGCTCCGACGCGATTCTACGCGAGCTCGTGATGTTGCGTCATCTACACTTATTTTTCAAGGAGTTATGTCTTCTTCTCTACAGTATTCTTGAATTTAACGAATTTTGTCCCTCGCAAAATGAGAAATGGCTACGTCGCTCAATTATAAATATTAGGAAAGTCAGGAGGAGGCGAGAATGTTAAGGTCACAAAATAAATGTAGGTATTTGATTAAGATGATATTCGAATTCAAGGATATGAAAAATCTGGGAAATAAAATGTCCAAAAGTGACATAGGCATAGCTATAAGTTTACGAGGAATTGATATTAAAAAGTGTAATTCTTATGTCGCACAATTCCTCATTACTCTTAAGCAAATAATAAATCATTAACATTATAATGTACCGTAACTTTTGTCCGAAAAGATTGAAAACATTATTTTGTTAACGCTCTTTAACGTACCTGTCGATTAGACTGAAGAAGACTTGTAAAGGAGTAGAAATATTTGAAATGAAAAATATATTTTTTTTTCTTTTGGACAATTGGACTATTCGTATAGGAATATAAATTTTATAAAAAAACGTAACCTATTTAAAACCAATGAGTATAAATATTTAAATATAAAGTTCGTGGATGTTCTCTTTTATGACTTAGCATAATAGGAACTTTGTATATTTCGAGCTAGCAATAATGTTTCTACATCGATAGCCAAAATACTAATTGCGCTTCCATATATTATTTAGAAAGTTCCAATAAAACTAGTCCATGTTTGAATGTATGCTGTAACGTCAGCCCGTTAGGCTTCCCCGAACTTCGCGTCCTGCTAAGACCAAGCCGGCGCTGCTTTGCCCAAGGGGCGCTTGTCTAAAAGAGCGGTAACGTTGCCACCAGATTATTTATATTTTATTTCCGGAATAACTGTGGAAATGATATTGTCCAAATTTCTACCCCTACGAAGTCTCGACATGTAAACTCGGCTACGGTTTACTATGCATAGACTTGGATAGTTTTTCTTTTCTCTAAGGTGTAGTCCTAAAAATCAGCTAAAATGTAGCGTATTTTCCAGAAAAATACAATACAAGTTACTATATTACGGTTGACGATATACAAAAAACTAAATGAGAATAGATCAAGATGACATTCTCCTGATACACGGAGATCCTCAAAACATCCCCTAAATACCTATCAACAAAGGTCAATTATAGCTTTTTACTACATTTCTATTAGGACCACTATTAGGACATACAAAAATTAGCTACTGATACTGATCAACGCTGTACTTTGAGGTTTAGACCTCCCTCAACTTACTATTTACCCCTAGATCCACCTATAATGTAAATATCACTCTATTTATGTGAAAAATAAAAATTATTACCCCAAATTATCTTAAGCTATAAGTTAGCAGGGTTAAGCTAACATCTACCAATTCCTGCTAGGCTTAGATAAACAAGTATTACTAGTTTAGGTATAAGGTGCGTTCTCTATGCTAACATTTATTGGCGCTTCTTAAATCTGATACCTCTTGTTTATACTATTTACTTTAGTTTCGCAATCTTTACCTCTTTTAATGGGGAAATTTCTGGTTTTTACTCAACGTCGACTCTACGTTAAATCGTCCGTCGTTTTGCGACAGACCCAATAATCCTAAATCACCTTTCCCCCACAGGACAATTTACAGTTTACAGGTAAATAACGCGAATTATATTTATTTAATTTTCATCCTACGCATGAAATTTATATATGGACCTTTTAATGCGTTACATTCTCGCCTATACTATCACTTGTTATCGTTTAGTTAGCTCTTAGCGAGTATCACTTACGGATTTAGTAAATAGGATAAAAACGGACACCTAACCTCCGCTCTCTTGCTCATTGGTCCCGCCCTGTATCTTCTAGTAATCCAATAATTTCAGCACTTCGCCTACTAAGCTTTTTGTGCGCGTTTTCCTACTGTGACCTCGCACAATTTTAATTCTACCTTGGCGTCTAACAGTTTCTGCCGTCTAATGACAGATCTCCCTATCTGCTATTTCATATTCACCAATGCGCGCACACAAAAAATAATAAAACCCGCTTAAACAGTCGGCGGTGCTAGATTTCGATCCTGCTCCGCGTACTCACATATCAACCGTGCGGCTCCCAAAATGTCAGTCCCGAATGATTATCGTACTCGTTGAGGCGAGACCCTCAAAAAAAGTACTACCGCCCAATTTTTGGTCCATGGCAACAGATGCTCCCATCGCGTGATTTTTTTCGTGGTGCCTTTATGCCGCGTTCGCAGCCTAGGATCCTTTTCTCACGAAAACTTATTATATAAACAAATAGTGGCCCAGTCAATTCTTATCGACATCGGATGTCAGTATATATATTTATTATATATATTTATATTTATTATAAATATATATAATATATATTTATTAAAACTATTTTACGGAATTTGAAATTATAAGTAATAATGTAGTTTTCCCTTCAAATATACAATACACCAAGGTGTTTGTACCTGCATGATATATGGAAGCTCAATTAGCGGTTCACTTTAAAAACTTCTACTAATTCTTAGCACAAAAATTTCACTTTAGCGTAGTTATAGACTTTCCATGGAATATAATGGAAATATAATGAGATTATATAATGGACCTAAGACTTTAAGATAAAAACTTCCTGTGCATGACAACTTGAAATGTAACAATATTTTCCTTAAATGCTATTTAATTCGTTTTTAATTTAATTCTGCATGATATATGGTTATGCTCTTTTGCTGTAACAGATCTTTAATTACTTCCATAGGTGGTAGATGAAGCTTGTCTAAAATGAGATACGTACCGGGTGATTCATTACACCGGCCATATTATCTCAGGAATACAGTTCCTGACATAATGTTGAACGTTGGGGAAAAATCAATAACAAAAGTGTGCGAGAGAAATCGCTGGAAATTATATTTATGTTTGGAAGATGTCGGCCAGAGGGCGTTACAGTAAAGTTAACTTAGAAAAATGAAATATCTCCTTAATTTGCTTGGATAAGGTCGTTGAGAGAAAATAAGGTATACTGAAAATATGTTCTTGGTAACGTTCGTAAAATTTTGAATAAATGTTTCTAGCTTTATCCTTACTTATTTTCACCGTTTCTGACCACTATGAGTAATCAGTATAAATTCTTTAATACTATTTTGATACTGAATGGATTTACAGGTAACAAGGTAACAACTACACAGAGAACTAATATTCCTACCTATATTGAATTACACCTGCAAATCCGATAAGATAGCTATGGTCATTCACCAATACCTCCACCAGGTGTAGACTAGTTTCGAGATGTTTGGCTCTCATCAGTACACCGTAGGTAGAGTAATTAATGAATGACCAAAACTATCAAAACAGTCAAGCAGACCAAGCAGTAGTGTGCAAGCGAGGGATAACCAGACCCCTCTAGCGGTCAGTTGGTCTATTGGTGAATGACCATAGCTATCTTATCGGATTTGCAGGTGTAATTCAAGACAGGTAGGAATATTAGTTCTCTGTGTAGTTGTTACCTGTAAATCCATTCAGTATGTAGTTTAGTCTACTTTTGGCTAGGGTCGCTGCTCTAGGTGCCTGCATTGCAGGACGCTGCTTGTCAAAGACATTACTTAATAATGTCTGATGAGTAGTAGCAACTGACCGCTAGAGGGATCTGCTTATCCATCGCTTGCACACTATTTTGAATTAAAAAAATATTTTAACAATTTGTCCGGTTGGAAATAAGATATCGACCTGCGGTTTTCATTGGTTTCTTGCAATGTTGATTCTCTATATGACTAAGAAAGAATAAATGTGTCTCTATTTGAAACTTCAGAGAAGAGGAATATGTTTATATATCATACAGCGCCACCTAGCTTCCGCGGCAACAATTAAATTAGCACATTCTATTCTAGCAATGATAAAGCAAAAGCTATTTCTAACGAAACCAAATTTTGAGACCAAAGTTATTCAATATTTTACGAGTATTACCAAGAACATATTTTTAGTATGCCTCACCCTCGAAAATTAAGGAGATTTTTCATTTGTCTAATTTAACGCTATCTAGCAGTCATCTTACAAGCTTGAAAATAATTTCCAGCTACTTCTCTATAGTAAGTTTTCAAGCTTGAGACGATACCGCTCACACCGAAATGTTGGAAATTAGGTGCAATTTTGGTGGAAATTTTTTCTCGAATATCTGCTAAACCGTGTAACCCACATTCATTGCTGTTATTATAAAAAAGTATTTATTAAATTTTTTACATTTTTTTAGAAGTAATTCTTGGTACTTATATTTCTCATTTTTCAATAATTTTCAGTAGTAACACGCAGTAACAAAAATCGGATAACATATTTATGACCACAAGACACATGGCAATTAATCCTCAAACGAGAACAGCAGTGAATAAAATAAATCCAAAGGAACTACAATAATTTTAATCATATGGATGAAACATTATCATTATATGTTTTTGGGGTTGGTAAATAAAAATTCATGGCCCAAAACTTGAAAATATAAAAAGAAATGAAACAAAAAAGCGGCTAGAAACTTTATAATATATATATATATATATATATATATATATATATATATATATATATATATATATATATATATATATATATATATATATATATATATATATATATATATATATATATATATATATGTATATATATATATATATATATATATATATATATATATATATATATATATATATATATATATGTATATAGATATATATATATATATATATATATATATATATATATATATATATATATATATATATATATATATATATATATATATATATATATATATTTATTTATTTATTTATTTGTGAATCAAATACTATAAAGAAAAATATGCTAATTATCTCCGATATCTCCGTCTCCAACTTAGTCTATTTATATAACTTGGGAAACGTTTAACCATCACCACTGCACAGCAATCTAATCCTCATTTTAGACAATCTACTCTATCTAGAAATATTAGGCATATCTCTTGCACTAAGTTTTCAGTAATTGAATGCAATTTATAATATTATTTATGCGTATTATATTTTCGACATAACCATATTCATTTTCTAAAATCTAGTGGATTAACAGACCAACGTGGATTATATGTTTACAGTTATTAAGTTACATAAATATGTTTATAGGTGTTTCATTTTTAATTTTCATACCAATGTTTTCAGTATAATCGTAGAATATTTAGACGAGATGCAACCGATTTTTAAATCTATGGAGCATGATGACTGTCTAATTAGTACCTAATCTTTTTTCAATGAACGCTTATTTTTATATTTGAGGACAAGTCTTGCGATAATATACAAACTTTCTGCTGTATAGGTAAAAGATCCTAACTCTTCTAATCATAACTACATACTATAATCTGGTAGATAAAGCATTCAAAGAGGAAATTTGTGCAACTAGCGCAGAACATTTTTTTAATCAGTGGAACATGGTCCGATTATTCGGAAAAATAGTTTTATGCTCCCTAATAGTCAAAAACAATATTTTTTTTATACTCTCGCTTATAAATTTTTCGTAGTAGTCGGATTTCTGAAATAGTAAAGCATAATTTATTCGTTATTATATTCTCTATTAATCTACGCGAATTAAATTGTGTGCAAAATTATTTTTCGCAGGTATGCTGTAAAAATTGTGTTCTTCTTATTTCAATGTTTATGCATCATTAGAAACATCGTATCGAAATGAAATTAGTTGTGTTTCTTTATATGAAAAATTGGCTTACTTATTTGAATTTGTTTATTTTGCAAAATCGATTTTTGTATAATAAGCCAGTCAATATCGACACAAAAAAGACACACATCGCAAGCGGTCATGTATCTACGATTTTTTTATATGGTATTAGGACCACTGAGTAGTTTATAGCAGAGTTTGCAACCCTGGATGCCCTGTACTACTCCCGTGGTGCTCGAAAAACTGAGAAATTTTGGCAGCTGTTTTAGTTTTTTCAAAAAAAAACAACCTTAAGAAAGCGTTTTTCGGGTCTTCACTCTTCATTTATACTTATACTAAATTTGATACAATTTATAAGCCTAACCCGAGCTCTCTATGTCCATTAGTTGCGGAGATACAGCCAGTAAAAGACATTTATGGGTAGGGTCATTTCAAAAGATACGTACCGGCTAAACTAATGGCCCTAGAGAAAAGTCTCATTGTTTGCTCAAAAACGAAAAATAGTAAAACATCGGATTTTGGGGAAATGATGAGAACATTATACTGAATAATGTTGGTATGTATTTCTTTTAAAAAAACGTGCAAGAATGTGAATTTACATTTTATATGTCACACATGGCTTCAAATACACATACACTAAACAAATACAGGTTTTCTGAAGGTGGAAGTGGCTCGTCATTATGATGTTGAGTCGTCCACATCCTCGTCCTTTTTGCCCAGGACGATAGGGGTGACGTTGTTGCAACTTCGCCCTTGGCAAAAGGAGCGTTGGATCGAGCACTTGAACCCTGCTTTTCTGCAAGTGCACGACCCCAAGCACCCTTTATTGGATTTGCAAGCCACCATTCTAAGCAGGGTTTGAGGAGCGGACTCTGCGCACATTGTGAAGGGCATGAGACCTTGTTTGCTGGTGACCTATCCCCAGTCACACGGGTTTCTGTCGATCCCCAACCATTTTTGCATCTGGTGATAGATCCTCCAAGAATTATATTTTGCAGCCTCTGTAGTGTAGTAGGCGGGCAAGGTTTACTTTGGCTGCTGCTGCCAATTTTACCCTCATCTGCCCGGTAGAGGTTCATCAAGATCTTCTCGTCAGTATTTCCTACTACTTCCTGGTTGGAGTTTGGATCAAGGAAAATGCTAGCGAGGTCTATCCAGTGGTGTTTTTTTAGTGCGTTGCACCACTTCATCTTGCCGTACCCGAAAAGGGCAGAGGTGGTGTCACCCCCACTGACGGTATGAAGGAATAAAACTATCCCTCGTGGTATCATCTGAATTTCTCCACATGTGAAGGAATTTGCTGGATGTTGGGAGCACTCTGACCAACTTCTGCCGCCTTTCTAGAAGTACACGTTCGTCTGTCCAGAGATTAAGCCGTTGAGGAGGACCAGTTGGTCGACGACATAGAACAAAGAGTGATGTCAGGGCGACGGATGAAATGTGCGATATCATATCAATATTTTTCAGTACAATGTTTTTATCATTTTATCAAAATGTTTTACTATTTTTTCGTTTTTGAGGAAACTATGACGCCCAGAGGCATCATTATGAAATCTGATTGAAGTCAATTCAATTTTCTACAAATTTCTTTGGCATGACTTTTCACTAGGACCATTAGTTTAGCCGGTACGTGTCTTTGAAAATTACCCTACCCATAAACGTTCACTTTTTGGAAAAAAGTCCATATCTCACTGGCTGTATCTCCGCAACTAATGGACCTAGAGAGCTCGGGGTTAGGCTTAAATTGTAGTAAATTTAGTTTGCTTTACAAAAGTGAAGATACCACTTCCTTAAGGTAGTTTTTTCGTGCTAGAATTTCGCAGTTTTCGAGCACCACGTGAGTAGAACGGGGTTTTCAGGATTGAAAACTTGGGTATAAACTACTCTCAGGAGTCATAATAACATATAACTACAAATACATGTGCGTTTGCTATGTTTGATGCTTTTATCGACTGGCCTATAAGATATTGGTAATTTTTTTTAAAAAAATGAATAATATTGAGGCTTTTATTATTCTTTATATGCTTTCTGAATTTTTGGATTTGATTTTGGAATTTCTGAATTTTTGGGCTATCTTAATCTTTACTGCTAGAATGCCGAATGAATTTAATAATTGATTTGTGACGTCGTTTCCAATTACAGCAAATATGATACGTATGGCTCAAGATCTCTGTAGGAGCTACTAAACCTCAAATTGTTGAGTATTTTTACTAAAAAATGTAAAAGTTACAAGTGCATAAACATTGATATCGCAAATCATATTTTTGCGATATCTGATTTTGCAATTCGACTACTACGAAAAAAGTTATAAGCAAGAGCATAAGAACAATTTTTTTTACTAGTTGCTTAATAACAATTGAACCAGGCGCTTAAAAAGGCAAAACTATTTCTACAAAACTATAATAATCGGATATTCCAAAACGATTTAAAAAGGTTTCACGCTAGTGGCAGAAATTTTCTTTTTGAAATTTTGAATTATTAACAACACCGGACTACTATTGTAATTTGTAATGTAACATGAAGATATGGCATTTTAGAGTTGGTATGACAATACCTTAATGTAATTTTACATTTTTACTATCGCTATTTATGTATTAAGCCAAATAAATACTTTTAATACTATAACCCTATTCTACCTATATATAAAGTAGCCTTTCATAGTTAAATTTTTGGATTTCAGCATATAGATATAATATCTATTTTAAATCATGTGATTTGAGTTGACATATTAGCTTATCGCTTTTAGAAAATCACATGAAATACTTGTATAGTAGACGTAGCTGTTATCTAATTTTAAATATATATTAGATATTGTAATGCACGTGTAAAGGTTAATATATTTATTGCCATTGAAGTATGTTGCATTTATATTTTAAGAAACGTAAATTAAGTGACAAATTTACACTTTATCCTAAATAGGTAAAGTCCAATATTCATAAATAAAATGTGCACGTGCAAAATATTGAAGTTGTTTGATGGAAAAACTTTAATATTACATTAGGTATATTTACTGAATCGCTATTTTCTTGATATTCTAAAATCGTATTTAAGTAGTGTAATTCTTAGTTCTCCAAATAACTTCAAGGATCATATCACTGTGTTCGTATTTGTTTCGACTATTATATTGGGTTTATATTTACCTTCAACTCATCTTCCAGCTGTAGTGAAATTTTTGTCTTCTAAATCTTGTTTTTAAAATTCAATAAACACTGCCAATTGGTATTTGAAAAATTTTCTTACCACAACACAATTCATGGATACCTCCATCGCCCACCTCCAATGGGCAGGTTTCTACAGCTGTTTTCAAGGTTTTAGAGAATTTTATACTGTCGTTATTATGACATCGCCATCAACTCAAAAGTTTTCAATTGATAATTTCTTCACGGGTCTATGCGAATGTGCAATGTCTGGCTATAGTAGGATACCCATTTACCCATACCTCCACTCCCATAAGTAACATAAGACTTATCTAGTTATGGTATAGGTACTTACTGATGTTCAGATTATCCCATAGAGTCAATACCTTATTCATACTATAAAAAAAGAGATAAAATATATTTAACGATTTTTTATACCATTACGATTTGCACTAGTGAGTGATAGGTTAATATTATTTAGAAATATTGTAAAAAAATAACTGTTCGAACTCTATTACAATCATCTAATTTGACAATAAAGTATCTCTTTATTCCCATAATCCTCTGTTAAGGATCTATCACTTATCCATCTTAGTCTAAAGGTAGATTTACACTAAGCGAAACCTAAGGTAGATAGTGACGCAATTTAGCGTTATTAAGACCCAGAAGGGTCTTAATAACTACTACTCATGCCGTTGAAGCATGCTATTATCTCAAATGCCAATATTTCAAAAACTATTGAAGTTTGTATAAATTTGTCACTTAACCTAAGTAAGAAAGCGAATGTATTTTATGTTATTTAATAATTATGAAGTGGCCTAAATATTACAGTTGGGTTATGATAGAATGGTCCCATCATGTTCTTCTATAAGAAAATATCTACATTAAATTATTTAAAGTGTTTTATCATCATTACAAACCATGATGTTCTAAATCTGACCTGTAGCTTATTTTCCCTGTCTCCCCTTCCAATAAACTAGGACTAGGTATACAGAGGCTGATGTTAAAATCTTACCTACGACATCGACAGGGAGAGTGAACACTGAATTTCCTCGTACAGAAACTTATACACAAATCCTAATAACTGTAAGTAACAACTAGCCTTAAGCCAAAGAAAAATATTGTAGAGTCGATTTAAGAATGATAGGAAGTCTGCAGTAATCACGATATATCTTATTATTCATTACAACTCATTTATATTTGTGCAGTGGTTAACTAGGTGTTACGTGATATTCAATTATGAAAATTAAGTGAGAACTTGGTACCAAATATAATACTACCTGTATTATATTTTATCACTTGGTGTAGATACAATGTTGGATCATACAAGTGATCTACTTGTAACTAGTTGATAATATGTAACTGATAATCTGATAGTCTAGCTTTCTACGAGTGAGTGATTGCTTGGGAGTAATCACTCGTATATATATAAACTTGTGCTAGGTCACTCTCTGAACGGATCTGTACCTGACCTAGATTTTCATAGTTGTGCTGAGTAATGCGACTTTGCCCCGTGTATGTATATCAAATATTAATGCAACTATTCCGGGTTTAATTTATATGAACTAAATTAATTATTAAATATATTAAAATGATAAAATAGGGAATTAGGGCAGCACATTTACAATCGGGATACGCCTATTTTAAACATTGCGCAACATTATTGACAATTTAAGTAAGGTAGAAAGACGTGGTTATGTAAGGTAGAAGTTTTCATTCTATCTTCCGCATGAACGTTGCGTAGTTCTGAAAAAGGGGTAACCCAACTATTGTCAGTTAATTGTCGCTGGCAAATATAAATTAGTTGCTATGAATAGGGATATATGGTACACTTCGCATCATCTAATCATCTCTACTATAGAAGCAATAAACACACTGCCAAACTCGCCAAATATCAATTTCTTTTAAGTAGTTGACTCATTGAATAAGTAGGTAAGAAAAGACAAACACCGTAAATTTAATTTGGTGAATTCCAGTTTTGTAAGTTCCAATTTATTGAAATTCATAACAAAAGAACACTTACCTTTTATAAGATTTTAACAATATTTTTAAGTAGTAGTGAAGAAAAGGTGTGCAAATGATTTCCCCCAACGAATGAATTCCCCTGATTTCCTGATGAATTCCCCTGACTTCCTGATGGATTTAAGTCGAAGGTCAAATAAGTAATAAATGCGCACGCCATTTAAATAAAAATTTGCTGAATTCCTGTAAATTCCCTCTGACCTACTCTGAATTCCGCTTAAGTTCCTCATGACTTACTCCAGATTCCTCATGAGTCCCCCCCCCCCCCACCACTTATATTAGCTGGATTTATTGTTTTTATTGACTTAATCTTTATTATTTTTGAAGAAATGAATAAAAAATAATAAAGTCAATAAAACCAATAAATCTGGGATCTATAAGTTAATTTGTGGTACTTACTTGCCCTAAAGTTTATATTGGTCAAACAGGTAGACCATTTAGAAAGCGTGTTTCTGATCATAAATTATCATATTGAAACAAAAAACTTATTCAACGTTTTCTAACCATTTACTAGAAAATCACCATTCATTTAATAGCGACTTTAGCATTCTATGCCAACAAGGTCAAGTAATAAAGTTTTAATATTACTAGAATGTTTAGAAATTGGTAAACAAAAAGCTCAGATTTATTGCTAATTTAAAGTAACAATTTGATCAAATTGTTACTAATAATTCTCAATTACTAAATTTGTTTTAGTTCTTTTTAGTAGTTTTTCCATTCTTATACTTTAGTTTATAATCACAGTACTTTCCCTACTTTAAGCTAAATTTCCTATAATTTCATCTATTTTATTTTAATCCTACCTTAATGTACTAAACCCGTAAACGTACAGATTATATTTAAGCAATTTTAATTGTATTAATTAGTAATTTTATACTCACCATCTGAAGAAGCTATTGTTATAGCGAAACAATTATCATTGATATAATAAAAATATTGTGAAAATCTTACAAAACATTTGATATGAACTAACCTGGGTTTTCATCAAGTAAAGGCCAGCTCTATCAATTACTTACAATTATTTATTTATAATCCGGTCAAAATAGGCATTCAAGTTTACAATAATTCTCTCAAAGCTGAAAATTTATACTAATCTTGGGAACATTACTATAAATGAAATGTGAAAAGTCTCCATAGATCCCACATCTGCAAAAAAATCTATTCAAGGTCAAAGTTCGCAAATATGTGTTTTTTGCATTGTTCAGCCAAACGGTAAGTTTTATCATAAAATTAGACAAAAATGTAGATATTCCACGATCTATTGTGGTTCTGTGTAAATAAATAATATTGATGTTCCTGATTTTTCAGTTATAATAGTTTTATCGCCATACCACAACTTCAATCGTATCCTAATGGTAGTGTTGTCGAAAGCTGAATTTTTGGAAATATTTTTCAATTCGTCTAATGTAAACTGACAATCATCGCTATTTTCAATGTATGTAAATATTTCTTCCATTGCAATATTCGTAGCTTAATCTTGACTTTACCCCCAGCGGTCAGTCTCAATAAGGAATTCTAACAATCATATTTAGCCTCAGCAGTAACTAAATTATATCCAAACCAATTTGAGCAGTAACAGCTTTTGCTAGATGATCAGAACGAGTCTGATCTACTTTCAAAATAGATTCTTTGAATGAAAGTGTAGTTACTTTATAAATTTTAGGACGAAAATCCAGTGCTTCTTTCTTTTCACACTCAAAAATAAGCAACATTGTTTAAAACAGACGACTCATAAATGGTGATTCTAATGGGAAAAAATGTAAGAACATTTTTATAGATAACTGATCTACAATTTTTGTCTGACCTATTTTTATGATAAAACTGACCGTTTGGCTGAAAAAATGCCAAAAATTCATATTTACGAATTTTAACCTTACCTACTTAACCCAGAATAATATCGAAAACAACCTCAAACTCGCTTATCTATATTTTTTCTTCTCTATTTTTAATTCTACTTTTACTTTTATATTTCTATGTAGCTGGTAGGTACAAATGATAAACTGATTTTTTTGGATAACCTAAATTTGCAAACTGGAATTTATATATTTTCCTACCTCAGTCAGTTTATTGGCTTATATAAAGGCCAATAAACTGGAGTAGAAACGTAATTTTGGATGGTCCTGCTATATACTAGTAGTTATCTATACTGTGAAAGGCATGATGGGTCTGTTGCAAATTTAGCATTGCGCTAATTTTTTAGTTTCCAACCTTCTGTGATAATTACAATCATTGTATCGCAATAATGAAAATGCTGTGTCTTGTATTGCAGTAGGCTGTTCTTGTTGTTTGTTTTAGATTAAAAACGTAAAATGGTTGTTTTAAACTCTGATTGTTAAATTATGATGCGAATGAATATTGTATTTTGTATTTATAATGGTAAATGTACAAAAATATATAGTATAAACAGTATCTACTTGTTTTATTACTAACACAAAACGAGCTTATAATGACAAGCAAGGCTAAAACTCAAAAAAAAAAGTTTTCCAAAGATTGTCTTGTATAAAAGGGCGTTAATTAAAATTTTCGAGTTATGTAGTACCTACATCAGATATCCGAAGGCCAGTTCTTTCTTTGGTAAAAATTTGTTAACATTCTCTGTAGCCACTTGGCGTTAAAAAAATTAATTATTTTCAAAACAGCGTTGCATCTTATGGCAGACGCAGATTTTAAGAGTATATCTTAGTTCGATATTCGCTAAAAATTAATTCATTTTGCCGTGTTTTTACATTTCTCACTCCATTACTCGGAAGCGGGAACTCAAATCAAATAAAGATATTCTTTAGAAATTGAAAACCGATGCTTTCTGACTACCACAGTGCTGTTAAAAACATTTTTAAGGAAGTGACAACCGAGTTATGATTTAAAAACCAACGTAGGTACAAAACCGCACTATTCGCTGCGGTCCGACGTCGCCTTAGATCTGTGATCTGTCGTGTAATAATTATTTCACAATAGTAGTTTAATAAGTAATTATTAAATACTGCTTAGAGTAACGTCTATTTAAAATACATAAACATAAAATTTAATAAACAAATTTCGCAAAAATATTATTCTGTATTCACCGCTTTCTTCCTCAAAAGACAGTTTCTTCAATTATTTTGATAATATTTTCGTTTGTGGAAACATTTGAACATGATTTCTGACCCTTGCAATGACGAGATCCTATGCATGGGATTTTTTTTACAGCTTATATACTTATCTTTACAATCTGAAAATAGAAATGATTTGACTTTTAAGTATAGTTACCTTTTCTACATCCGCAGCTGCTTGAGATGGCCAGATCTTGTGGAAGAGGTAGAAGAGTTTGAAATAAGAGTACCAGTTTACCATTGATAAGTTTTCAATCATATTCTAACACTAATTAGGTGAGTTTATAAGAGGATTAAGAGCATTGTGCCAAATAATGATTTGGTAATGAACCCGTAAGCAATGCTGTTTTAAATAGTTTTCTGTCGGCGGTAATTTATCCAGTGTTTTTGAGGCTGCTAGTATACCATGTAAATTATTTACTGAGGATATCTATGTAATCTTAAAACAAATGTGTGAATTTCTTATTGATATTGTAAAAATAAATAAGAATGAAATGAAAAAATCAATGTGTGAACAAGATATTGTAAAAATTAGCTGTTCCAATGCGACCAAGTAATTTGGAATATATTAGATAGACTTAGGAATACATAAGACATATGTGATGATTTCCTCCATCACAGCTGGTACCCTCAAGCAGTACAACTCCGAATTAAAAAAGTGGTGGAACTATTGCGGAAGCAGGGAAGTTAACATTTATAATTATGATGTTCCTAAGATATTAGATTTTCTCTTCACGGAATTTGGAAGAGGAGCATCATACGGTACATTGAATAGCGCTAGATCAGCGTTAGCTATGATAATTTCACCAGACCTGGGCTCTAACCCTGACATAAAACGGTTTTTCAAGGACACAGCACACTTACGCCCAAGTAAACCGAAATATAAGTGTACGGGGGATTCGAGTATTGTGCTAAGACACTTATCAACATTGAAGAACGAAGAGATTAGCATCATTTCCCTACCAAAAAGAGTGGCCATGTTAGTAGCGTTAGCAACAGCACAACGCGTCCAGACGTTGTCTCTAATAGACGTAAGGAATATAGCAGAAAAGGAGGATGCTATAAAGATCAAAATATTGGATAGACTCAAGACGTCCGGGAGAAGTGTAGATCAACCGATACTGTTCCTAAGACTTAACCATAATAGGTTGTTTCTTACATACAGAAAACCATATCATCCTGCTTCTCCGCAGACACTAAGCAAATGTATGAAATGCGTATTAAAGAATAGTGGATTAGACTCGACTGAGTTCACGGCTCATTCGACGCGAGTACGTCGGATGCTAGACAAAGGGGAGTAAGTATAGATGATGTAATTCGTAACACTGCGGGCTGGTTGAATACCTGGAATATGTTCGCCAGATTCTACGACAGGCCGCTCGTGCAGAGAGATTCCTTTGCGCGGGCATCCTCTCATTCTCATCCTAATGATACTCAATTCATTTTGTATCACCATGATTTTGCAATAATACTTGTATTAGATCGAGTTACTGCTTATTCGATATTTTTCCTTTGTAATTTTGATGGTTGTATTAACCATATTATAGAGCCTGCAATGGTAAAATATATGTTTTATTGTTTGTCGCTAGGCTTTCACCATCTACATAGTGATAATCATGGAGGGCGAAACGCGAATATAATTAAAAGATCTGTAACAAAATGGTAAAGTGCAGGTCATAATTCTGTTCGGAAAGGGAATAGCGACCCAAGAAGTCCTTTGTTTATTATTTAGAGAATTCTAAGAAGGTCCACATTAAATGAGTAATTCATCTTGTATAGTGTGTTTTCTTTAAGTACGGTCTTAGCAAAATTTCATAGCTTCGTAAATGCATAACTTCGTAATCGTAAACAGATTTGTGTAACTACCAAAAAGTAAAATATCTCAAATCAATTGTAAAATTAACAGGGTCTATCCATAAAAGGGACACGAAAAGATTCGACCATAAATAATAGTTGTCCGTTAGAAGCGTCAGTTAATTTATGTTTCCGGGTATGGGAAAAATGGCCAAACAGCTAACTAATTGATGCAGAAAGAGTAATCTCAGAAATGTCATGTAAAATGTATAGTTTCTATTTTGCAACCAGATGTCGTTAGCGTACGGGGATAGTTTCCTAAGATTATGTAAGGGGTAAAGTAGTACCCGTAGGATTGGTTGAGATTTCACCCCCGGTAAGTGGTATTACTTAAAGGGGATGAAAGAACGACTTTGGTCCCGCCCAGCGAGGACCGGAGCAACAATCTTAGCCAAAATTATGCAGTTTTTCGGCAGGTTTTCAGATAGTAAATTCGGGTTTAAAGTCAAATAGTTTAATAAGCGGAAAGGCACTCAAAATTGTTCTATTAGAGTCAGGTCTACTTAACCCTAGCGATTAGCTTTGTTTTCATATGGATAGGGTTCATTATTTGCGCGACGCATCTGGTTGTGTCCAAATTTATAGTTTGTTTAGTGTAAATGTTTTATCGTCAGCGTAATTTATTCTGTTAAATATTAAATATATATCTTGGTTTGAAGTTATTCGAATTAATCTCTTGACCAACGAAATTCAATATTATCCGACAAAGTTAGTTCGTGAATCTTAGTGATGATGTGAGGTTTTAGCCATACAGGATTCACATCGACATCATGAGAGCATATGAGGTAAGCTAAATCTCCATGTATCAATATTAAGATTTCCCCTTCTAACTTTAAAGCATACGCGACGAACCCAGGACTATGAGATCATGTGTGTATATATTTATGTATGTATACATATTTTTGCAAACCCCGACGCTCCCTTTCATTTTAACATCAGTCAATCTGGTAAAAATCTCTGAAGCGCTTCGCCCGAGATGTACAGTCCCTATATACCCCCCGTCCTTTTTTTAGGACATCCCTGATCATGTGCGCGACAAAAGAGGCACTTTAAATAAATTATTTGACAGTTGTGGGCGGAAGTAAGGGGGTAAGGACGATAAGTTAGAGTTCTTTAAAATTTGTGGCACCTTAGCAGGAAATAGGCATACTACATAGTGATGATCATCTCGGGCGAAGCGCTTCATATAGGTAATTAAGATCGAACTTTACTTATGTAAGTTCGTTTGATCTTTTAGTAAAAATTAAATGCGTTGCTATGCAATGCGTTTACAAACAATTTGGATTTTTACTGTTTTAAATCAAATCATTTGAAACATACCTAATAGATGTCAAATTAATTAATCGTAAGTATCCAAAAAAAATGGAATTAAATAACAGACTAACAGGACATTAAACGTTGAAGGCACCCCGGGTGTTATAGGATAATGACGGTCGACGTACATTCCCTCAGGCCAGAGGCCCCCGGGAAGTACATTGCCGACCTCGATGCGTTATTATCGTTATAACACCCTTGGTATATGAATTACTATATTGATTCCAAATATACAGATGTATTGCTCCTTCTGTCTCACTTATTTAGGAAGCACCTAACACCGAAAATTTGGGTGAAGGCTGGAATGATAGTACTGATGCAACGATTACGATTAAGATTAATCTAAATCGCCGATTATTAACATTTCACGATTAATCGTAATAGCAATCGTAGCAATAATCTGTGATTGCTAACGATTATTTATGACTTTAATTGCTGCGCCATCTAGTATGGAATATGCCTAGCCTTATACACTGCACAACTTATTTAACGCACAACCAAAAAGTTAACTCAAATTTGACGTTATAAATTTTCAACAATTTTTGTTCGTTTTGGTCGATTTTTTTTCAAATTGTAGGTTTTTCTCTTAGGAATATCACTGTCTTAGTTGTTTTGGTAAAACGAATGATTTTGATATTATACCAGGTGCTATAAAAATGTTGTTTTTTTCCGAAATTTCAAAACGTCCTGTGGGCTATACAAGGTATTGCAAGTTATTGCAATTATAGCCAATTTAAAGCCTCATATTTTTTCTACATTTTCTTTTTTTATTCATTTGTTTATCTCTGTTACTTCATAAAATATCCAATTTTTGAGTTGACGTGATTTTTATTAAATTTATTAACTTTCTTTTTTGTCAAGTGCTCATTATCTATTACTCATTATACTGGTTCAATGCCTCATTTTGCGTTCTGTTTTCCTTGATATCTTATAATTTATTGAGAGATGCAAGGTGTTTTAGAAGAGAAAAAGGTCTTAAAAGGACAAAAACTCAAAAAACATACCTAGAAAAATGGATTGCTTTAATCAATAAAGCAACGAATAACAGGAAACAAAACAAAAGTAAATAGAGAATTAGTATCTGGTGTTTCCACCCCTTCCGCGAATGACCTACCGACATCTTTGGTTCATACTTAAAACCAAAGTTCTGATTAGGTTCTGATCTAGGCCATTCCATAATTCGACTAGGCGTCCTTCCAATTCTTGTAAATTTTGGGGTTGTAGTCCCTCACTTCGTAACCGCCGACCGATAAAATCCCAAACATGTTCAATGGGGTTAAGGTCGGGGCTATGGGCTGGCCAGTCTATGTGATCAATTCCTACTTCTTCAAGATAATTTCTTACGATAAGACTCGTGTGGGGACGCGCATTGCATAAGTAAAAAATTGGGTCCTATATAGGGGGCATAAGGCAAAACATGTGCTTCAAGAATGTCTGTGATGTATCTGTCAGAATTGAGATTTCCATTCATAGTTACCAAGTCCGTTCGCCCAGTCAAAGATATTCCGCCCCACACCATGACGGATCCACCTCCATATAAAGTTGGATCCACCTCCAAAAAATTGCATTGACTGTATCGCTCATCGGGTCTTCGGTAGACGCGATTATGTCTGTCACAATTATACAAACTGAACCTTGACTCATCAGTCCAAAGAATACGTTCTAAATCTGCTTCCATCCAATTAACATGCTCATTGGCCAAATTCAATCTGGCTCTTCGATGATCTACTGTTAATGCGGGTCCTCGAGCAGCAATCCTGGGTCTTAAATTTGCCTCCCTCAGTCGTCGGCGTACAGTTTGAACGCATATGAGTGGACCACCTACGTCTTGAAGTTGTGCTCTTAAATGTGTTGCAGTTATAAATCGTTGTCTTACAGTATTTACTCTTAAAAAGCGATCCTGGATAGCAGAGGTAACACGAGATCTACCTTGACCGGCCCGTCTGGAATGTTCTCCTGTTTCCGCGTACCTTTGAATTGCTCTCGCTATAGTTGTGTGAGACACTCCCAACCTTCCAGCTATGCGGTTGTAACTCCACCCTTCACCATGTAACATAGCTGCCTCAACACATTCATCACGAGTTAAATTTCTGGTTTGGCGTTCCATTATTCACTAATTATTGCTGGACTGTCAACAAAAAACTAATGACACAGTTGTCAGTTTATGACGTGTAATCTTCGATTTCCATAGCTTGCTAGCTGTTTGAGTTGTCCGATAAATGCATTTCATGTGAATAAAAGCATATGGTGTTTCAAAACGGTGTATTTCATGAAGTAACAGAGATAAACAAATGAATAAAAAAAGAAAATGTAGAAAAAATATGAGGCTCTAAATTGATATAATTGCAATAACTTGCAATACCTTGTATAGCCCACAGGACGTTTTGAAATTTCGGAAAAAAACATAACATTTTTATAGCACCTGGTATAATATCAAAATCATTCGTTTTACCAAAACAACTAAGACAGTGATATTCCTAAGAGAAAAACCTACAATTTGAAAAAAAATCGTCCAAAACGAACAAAAATTGTCGAAAATACATAACGTCAAATTTGAGTTAACTTTTTGGTTGTGCGTTAAATAAGTTGCGCAGTGTAGTAGACTAGTAGATTAGATTGTAGGTGGATTGATTTTTTCCATGAACACTTTTCAAGAAATTGTGCACAATTTTGTTCTCTACATATTTCATTTCAACTTTTTTTCAATGTCGCTTACCACAACGGCGCTATTTCCCGAAAAGTTTGCATCCTCCCAATCCCGCAAGCGGTAACCCCCCGAGGTCGCAAACTGAGCAATACTACCAGGGGACCTATTTCTACCATCCCACCAAATTTCATTTCTTTCCGACCTTTTGCCAGCCTCCCACAAGACCACCCCCGCTACTTGATGGTCTGACGGCCGGTTACCTTATTAACAATATAGGAACTACCAATGGTAAAAAATTCAGACTGGATCAAATTATTTGTTCAAAATTGACACTATCTCCCGGAGTATCGTTACTATTTAAGTATATTGAAAGTTTTATTTCAAAACAACTCCGCTAGTGTTAGTTTTACGTACCCACACGTATCAATATTTAGTACAAAACAAATTATACTACGTCGACATTGGGTCAACTAGTACTTTTCAACAATTTTTCAACAATTATGAATGTTACAACCAACTATCCACAGCAGCATTTTAAAAACTATAACTTCATTATGCAATTTTTTATTGCTACATTATTTAGCCCAAAACCCTTAGATGTCGATAATTGGTACATTTATTTAAATTATTCGGATTTCAAGACAAGCGATATGATCTCTGGCGGACACACTGACTTCTTTTGACAATTTCAGCACTAGCAAACAGTAACGATAATAGAAATTATAATACTGACTTATATTTTCTATGGAAACCATGTACCAAAGATTAGTTTGTGAATATCCGTCAGGGCGCTTTTTCAATACTGTGGGTGCTTTCCG
The DNA here is from genome assembly GCA_964058915.1 of Tetropium fuscum. Lineage (NCBI taxonomy): Eukaryota > Metazoa > Arthropoda > Insecta > Coleoptera > Cerambycidae > Tetropium > Tetropium fuscum. The sequence continues at coordinate 19,237 of CAXKVY010003804.1, read as the reverse complement.
TTCGTTCCGGGCGTAGTCGACCATGGTTGCCGATGGTGCTTTCCTTTCCAAAGGGTAGAGGCCAGGTCGTGGGGGAAATATTGTGAGTATTTCGTATTTCTCGGTGTGTTAAGCGTACTTCTCGTCTTCGATCTGTGCGTCCCATTGTCAATGACTCAATTATGTGCTGTGCCGGCGGTTTCCCGCTCAAACTTGCTTGCTTCTCAACAAACCACGCAAAAAGGCGTGGTACGAGATAGTCGACCATGGTCGGCGACTACGCCGAAAGGAACGACACGCGCACCGACTATGGTCGGCCATGGTCGGCCATAGTCGCGAACGGAAAGCACCCTGTGTGCATAAGTAGTTGACTAACGTCTAAACTTACTTCTGAAAATGTCTAACATAATAATTGTCAATGATGACAACTCCATCCCCTGTCAATTTCGCTCAAATTATTGTTAAGATTCTAGTAAAACCGCCATGAGTAGTATCACGTCAAAGCAAAAACGATCAATTGATGTACAAGGAAGCAAAATATCATTGGCAAGAAATTATGGAGGGTTAGGTGCAAGATACTATGATCAACTTGGACACCAATTGGATAGAATTAGTCAAGTGAGAACGTTTTTTTTAAATTATATTAAAAATGCAATAATGCAGTTACTTATAGTTTATAGTCATGTTAATACTATACGAGATACCTACGTAATACCTGCAAGATCTCCGATTTCTAATAATATTCCTCGCCCTTTCATACGAACTAAAAATACATGTAAGGTAACGTCCCCTGTTATCTATCATGTACGTACATAAGCCCTCATTTTCAGTAGTCGAGCAAATGGCAGAGCACGCTGTAAGTCACTTGTTGCCGTTAGAAATATATTTTAGTGACGAAGCACTTTAAATTGACCATATTAGTTAGGTTAGGAAAATGCGGGCGCGAAATTTGAATTGGGTTCCTAAACACATTTCAAGAAATTTGACTCCCATGTATTTCTTATGGGAGGTTCAAAAGAGTAATTTTTGGACGGGAATTTCTCGGGTTATGGGCATTTCTTAGTATGTAAACCTATTATGCGTCAAATTTTAAACACATTTCTCTACAATTCAAGCTCATATTGTTTTATTAGACCTATGAGTTAAATGTACAAATGATTATAAATTAAAATCGCTGTTTTTCGTAAGTCGTGTATCAGTTTTAACATTTTTTGCGCAAGTGCCAGCTGCAAAAAAGTAATGTTATGTTATGAGATTGTAGTCAGTAGGTTGTTTGCTTATTTATTTATTACTATTTGGTCAATGTTATATAAAAAATAAACAGCAAGGTTGGCGTGAGGCAACATAAAAATTGAAGAAAAAGGGCAAAAATGTGTAAATCTCCATATCAATAATAATCCAGTAAGTAAATACTGGATTATTATTTATATGGACATTTTACTTATGCAAGGTGTTTCATTAACTAACTAAACAGAACAGCAAACTTGATGATACTAAAATACTAATGGAGAAGGCTCAGAAAATTTCCTTTCGGTTGAATAGATTTTCTGCACTTATTCCTTGCATATGCATACTATGTTCAGGTTAGGGCAACGAAGAACAAGATACATCTGTTCCTGATACTGAATAATGTGTTTTTAATAAATTTAAGTTGTCTTCAAACTGAAGAGATTTTAAGTGATCAGAGCTTAGGCTAATGTCATACAATCAGCCGTAGATGATATATTCAAAAACAGTTTCAAGTCGTCGGCAAACATAAGATGGTTAGATTTTCAAGACAGAGATATCATTTACAAATAATTTAAACAGGAGTCGTCCCAAGTTAGAGCCTTGGGGTACTCCTCATGAGGCAATAAAGGTATTCGACTTGTAATCGTTATAAGAGATATATAGCTTTCGTTGAATAGATAAGAATCTAGAAGGCGGAGTAAGCTATTACTGAAACCATACCGTTCCAACTTACGAATCAATACACCATGACTCAAAAGCCTTTGAGGAGTCTGTGTAAACAACGTTAAATTGCCCTTTGTGGCTAACATGGTTGGCGACATACTGTAAAAACTTGGCCAAATTAGATAAAGTTAAGCGATTAGGAAAGAAGCCATCTTGAATTACCGATATGTGAGACTTAATGCTGTTAAATATTTGCGTATTTAAGAGCCATGCATACCAAGAATATTGTTGCCCTCTGCAGGGGTAAACGGTTTGACATTTTATGGCGTTATTTATTAACATTTTGATTTGAGATTCGGACAGAATATATATCATACCCTATGAATTTTCCCTATTTCTTAAATTTTGAAAAAAAAAATATCGCGAACACAGCTTTAATCTACTGAAAATCACCATATTTTGTATCAGTATAACTCAGTAAATAATACATAATTTCAAAATTCATTGAAATAGGGAAAATTTCACTTCTCTTTTCTTTAAGACAAAAAAAATAAATTTAAAATCGGTCAAAAATTGTTGTTGTAATATGTCAAACCGTATACCATTGCAAGCGCATTTTGAGGCCCTGCGTTGTGGCGGTCCCTGTTGGAAAGAATGATGAACGTACAGAAACTTGTAAAGACGGATTCAGTATTATTTGCTTGGGGCTCATTTAAAAACTTATGGAAAATAATTATAGTTATTTGATTGAAATTAATTTTGATATTACGTAGATGAGGTATTATATAATGCAAACATCGTGACGGAATACAAGCAAGAACCGTATATTTATGAAATTATGAAATGGAAATAAATTTAACAGGTAGTCACTTTTGACATATCAAATTTATAAATTCAATATATTTTATTTGAAAAACCTTTTGCAGGCGGATTTTTAGAGTGTAGAGAATTATTTAGAAAATAAAAATTATATATATATATATATATATATATATATATATATATATATATATATATATATATATATATATATATATATATATATATATATATATATATATATATATATATATACAGGGTGCCCCATTTTGAACGACCACCCTGAATAATATTTGCCAGTGATGGTAAATGAAAAAAGTTTCGGACAAAAGTTGTACAGTTCAGAGGGGGACATCCGATGCTGCTGATACTTTTGACCTTGGATGGAGGTTTCAAGGTCATTGGAAGTCACATTTTGTTTTTTTAATGGAACCCCCTATTTTTATACGGGCAATCGATTGTACGTAAAAAAACATAAATCTTTTGTCCGAAACATTTTTTTAAGTGCAAATTTACATGACTTATGCAGCTTGCAAAATTGGAATTTTTGAAATTTGTCGATTTTTTACTGGGTCATGCTGAGGTTTGGAGAAAAATATCGTGGGAAAAAAAATGCTTCGATTTTCGCAAGGAGTCACTTGTTTGATATTATATGTATATATACATATATATATATATATATATATATATATATATATATATATATATATATATATATATATATATATATATATATATATATATATATAGGTATATATATATATATATATATATATATATATATATATATATATATATATATATATATATATATATATATATATATATATATATATATATATATATATATATATATATATATATATATATATATATATATATATATATATATCGACACAATCGAGAGCTTTTAAGAGCGTAGAGGCATTGATCTATTTTTCCTACTATCGACTAGTTCTGGCAGCATGAAATTTATATAAAAAGATGTTAACTTATTTTCCATTTTTGTTTTCCAGAACTCGTCATCTCGCAAAACTGTTTCATATTTTATGCCCTTTGGGGTCCAAACGGCAAATAAACAATATTTTCTATCTGTAATCTGCATCTGTCCTTGAATTTGATAGAAATAATTATGATTTTCGTTAATTTTTCTGTTTTTGTCCCAAAATGTAATTTTCCTAGCATCGATCGCTTGCTCCGGAGTTTGATTTGATGCAGTGCTGGGACATTTACTTCTACAACTCCCTGATCTCCAATGAGACCATCCGGTGTTGCTGATAGGAATTGGTAGTTTTTGTGAGTAAACATCCCACATGGTTGGATGTCCTGACCAGTTAATTGTTTCAGTTCCATGAGTGCTGTGACTTCATTTCTGCTGCCATATTCGGTGTGAACGGATGAAAAAAATTTTGGATATAGCAAATTTGTAACCAGCGTGCTATTTGAACTGCTAGCCCTTCTTTTGCAAACTAGTCCAAACATAGATGGAGTTAGTCTTTTCTTTCTTTCAAGGTACCATATATCTGAGTTACTTTGTTGACGAGTATTCATTTCTAACGCAACCCTTTCTTCCTCCGTTTGTATTAATGTCTTTAGGAACCTATCTTTTGCTTCTAAGAAGTCTGTAGGTGACATATCAGGTTTTGCACAATTTCTCCCATAATCCCCATCTTCACTATGAAAAATTAACTTTTTACGGATTCTTTTTGGCTTTAAAATTTGTTGATCTAAAATGTTTTTCTTCTTCAATTCCAATTTTTTCGAATGTTTTCCTGGGCTTCTTCCTAGGGAAAATATAAGAAATTTTTTTTTCGCTTTGCATACCTCTGTCTGGTTATCCAAAAGCACGGCCGAAAGTCCATCATCTTCATTATTGGCATTATTAGCATTCTAAAATGTTTTAAATGTACACTATACCCAGTAACATGGGAGATGGAAGGAGGGGGGGGGGTCAAAGCAGGGCACTTGCCCCCCCCCCCTGAAAAATTAAACACTCGATTTTTATTTATAACTATGTCATTAAATATATACATTTTTAATGATAAATATATAATTTTTCAAATTTATTTTACTCTGCCCCTCCCCCCCCTTCTATATTTGACCTTTTCAGGGCGCATGCCCAGTAAGAATATTCTAAATGTGATATAAATATCTACCTATATTTTTATGTGATATACTAAAAATGGATTAATTTTGAATACATAATTAGGGAAATAATATAATTCGATATGCTTAGTGACATTATTTTTAGTTTTACCTATCAAAAGAAGACCGAATAAAATTGTACACATTTCTAAAACAAAACACTTAGAATATAAATATTTCATTGGCTATGACTGTACATAAATAGCAGTAAGCATAATACTCTAAAACGTAATATTCTTATTTTATTATTTTTTTTATGTACTGCCACATAAACAGGTAGGTAATTTATACCACAATTAATGTAATAATTAATTATTATCATACGATAATAATTAATTAACAAATGCAATACCTCATTATTGACATCATTTGCAAAACATACTTCTTCAATATAAACATTTGTAGTAGGCATTGTTCCTATCTTTTCTATATACTGTTCATTCTAGAAAAATAGCATGTCACATTGTCGTAGGTATAGTTTCGCACAAAAATTAAATATACATTTTTAATATTGTTATAATTATTATCTTACCACACGGTTTTTTGTTATATTTTTCATTAACTTTTTGCGGGATACTCTTCTTGTGGATAAATGTAATTTTCCGGTTTTCCCTTGCCTGTGTTCCTTATCCATTATAGCATTAAAATACATATATCAAACCAAAACAATATTGCGATACCGTAGCTAGTACACTATAAACAACACTGATCAGACAATACAATACCGCCAAATAGATAGGTAGGTATGTGTAGTGCACTCTAGACAATAGAGTCCGACCCTGTTAAATCCTATTCGCCGGTCTAGCTCCGCCTCTCGCGTGATGCCTCGTCTTACCCCACCGAAGAGCATTGACTTTTCAGTTCGGTATGCATGGCTCCCTATTATAAACACCGCTATTCGACATTTATTCTTTTCTTAAAATGGCGGACAAATACGAGCTTTCTGGGGGTGCTTTTTAATACCAAATTAAACATACTAAAATCATTTTCGGCTTGTCTGCAATTGCTCCCGCTATCAGCTATTTTACACGACTTGGCACTGGCCGCCTATACATAAGTATTCGAGTTGATTAATTTTAACCTCAAAATTTTTACTAATTTTAAGGTAGATACCACAACTGGCATTACAGAAACCAAGGGTTCCATTAGAGGCAGAAGCATACAATTAGCCTTGGAAATGAAGAATCGAGGAGTGGATGACCACGACATCATAGTAATATCTAGTAGAAACCACGCTGACCAAACCATAGTAGTGTTAGCCACTTTGTTTCTGGGGGCTATTGTAGCTCCCCTTGATCCTGATTTTAGCTACACTGAATGCCTGGATCTAATAAAAGTACTGAAACCGAAAATGTGCTTCTGTGACACCAGAACAGTCAGTCAGATGGAGAGAATTCTAACGACTTTGAATTATTCTTCAGAGCTGGTTCATTTCGGTTTAAGAAACGGGGTAGCGTTACAATTTTGCAAATTATTCGCCCACAAAGAAGCCGAGTATTTTCAGCCCGTTTTTATAGAGGATCCGCTAATGGCAGTGGCTTTCATTTTGCCAAGCCAGGGCACTTGCGGCGTGCCAAAACTTGTTTGTCTATCCCATCAGAATATTTACATGCAAACCATGATATTCCTGGAAGTGTTTAATTACCCGGAGAAAGTGATATCATTCTTTCCGCTCTCTTGGATTTTACAAACTGTTCTCACTTGTGTGTCTTTTGAGACCACAATGATAAGAATTCTTCCTGGACCATTCACTGAGAGGGGTGCTTGTAAAATCATCCATGATTTTGATATTGGATATGCAATATTTGGTACTGACTACGCCATGAGGACAGTTAGCAACGTTGCAATTAAGGTAAAATAGAGTAGGAGATGGTCAATTTTTGCACTGAATACTTTTTTAGCCGCATGAGAGTGATTTCTCAAGGTCGCGTCGCGGCACATTTTATAACATTTTCGTCTCGCAAGTGAGATAAAGCATATGATAGATATGAGGGAGAGAGAGAAACAGAGATATCGATTGCAGCTTTGACTTGGGCAACGATCCCGCACAAGTGTTGTAAAGCGGAAAACAATTTTGATATAATGAGAAACAGAGATAGCGAATGCAGCTTTGACTTGGGCAACGACCCCCACAAGTATTCTAAAACGGAAAGCACTTTTGATATACGAGCCCCTTCCCATATCAGTTGGCCCACCCATTGAAATCTTAGTTTTTTGGTCAGCATCAAAACAGTCTCAAAGTAATTAATAGGGCATATTTAATCTTATGCAGTAGAAAACACCCAACTTTATTGGTCTTCACTCAAATGTGTAACAAAGAAGCAAAATGTTGCAAGTACGGCGATCAACGCGTTTTTTTATTCATTACAAAGTAAGCCTACAATTCGAAGGTGGCCGTGGAAAACAGACGCCACAACAATTAAACAATTATTGCTAATACTCATAGCTGTCAGAATTCATTTGATACAGCTTCAAAGTAGTTGTGTTCTTTAAAAATGTGCAGCGGAAAGGTTATGGATGACAAAATTCGTTCACTTATTATTAAATTTTTCAATTGTGGGAATCCGTTGACCATAATTTAGAATATGAACAATGGTGCGAATTTCAGAGGAACATGTTTTTATCAATCAACGCGAAATTTATTTAAAAAAAAAATGTCCACAAAATAAAAAAATTTAAAAAATTGGCTACTAATGTACCAAAAAATGTTCCTCGGAAGGTCGTTAACACTGTGGAAAATCACTCGTCACACTCTTTTGATAAAGATGAACTTGACCTTCTAAACAAGGGTTTAAAATTTGCTGTAGCCTCTTCTGATGAGATTTTGGATGATGTCGTGGCAGGGATTGAAAGTTCAATTCAATATCTGCCTGATTCATCCAAGGGTCTCGTCAGAGTGGCTTGCAGGAACAAAATTTCTAAAAATATAATGAATAACGTAGACAATAGAAAGTCATGCTCAAAGAATCCTAGAAAGATTATCAAAAGATTGCGCGAGAAAGATTGTTTTTATTTAAAAGCAGATAAAGGTAATAAGGTTGTTATTTTAGATAAAGAGGACTATTATGAACGGGTAAACAACCTAATTACCAAGAATTTCCCTTTACCAAGAATGACCAGTGAAATAAAAAATGTCCTCAAATCATGTAACAACCTTATTACTCCACCTGTGAAGAATAGGTTATGTGTATCTAACCCTACTGTACCTAGATTGTATTGTCTACCAAAAATTCATAAGCCAGGGAAGTCGGTGCGTCCAATAGTATCGTCTATTGGATCTCCGACTTACCACTTATCAAAATGGTTGACTAAAGAATTTGAAAGTTTGCCCATTCCACAGCCTAGTTTTTCAGTTAAAAATTCGAATGATTTCATTGATAAGGTCAAAAATATTCAATTGCAAGAGGGTGAAATTTTGATTTCCTTTGATGTTTGTTCATTATTTCCGAGTCTACCAATTCCACAGACCTTGGACTATCTTGAGGATTTACTCGAATTAAACAACTATAGAAAAGAATTAATAGAAGAATATATAAACCTTACAAAACTTTGTATGAAACAAAATTGCTTCCGTTTCAATGAGAAGTTCTATGAACAACATGAAGGAACCGCAATAGGAACTGTTTATCGCCTTTCATTGCTGATGTCTTCATGAGTCGATTTGAAACTGAAGCAAAAGAAGAATTCGAGTATTTTCCTAGGATTTGGCTAAGGTATGTGGATGACATTTTTGCCATGTTTGACACTAAGATTGCGGATGTAGAAAACTTCATTTCCAAATTAAATAGTCGTTTCACTTCTGTAAAATTTACATATGAACTAGGAAATAATGGCAAACTTACATTTTTAGATGTATTAGTAATTAAAAATAGTGACAATAGGTTAGAATTTGATATATATAGAAAAGATACCAGTACGATCAGATATATCCCTAATGACTCTCACCACTGCTATCAACATAAAATGGCAAGTTTTAATTTTCTTGTCCATCGTTTCCCTCTCAGTAATGAGAGGTTTGAAAAAGAAAAAGTATTAATTAAAGATATAGCTGTCAGTAATGGTTATCCTAGAGATATAGTTGAAAAAGTAATTAGGAAGCGTACATTTAAGGACACACTTCGTAATTCTACCACCTTTCAAAAGGATATAGAGACTCCAAAATATGTATCCATCCCTTACGAACCCCGGTTTACTCGTGGTTTGAGTAAGGTTTTCAAAAACGTGGGTATAACAGCGATTCATTCATCAACTTTTAGACAATCCAAAGGATAAAATTGTTCCAAATGAAAGGTCTGGGATTTACGAAATTAGTTGTAATGATTGGGATCGAAAATATGTTGGACAAACGAGACGATCAATTAACACCAGATTTAAAGAACATATGGCTCATCTAAAATATGGAAGAACAAATAAGTCTAGTGTTGCACAACATGCTTTTGACAACAATCATAGAATAGATATTAGTAATTTAAGATTAGTCAGAAATGTGACCAATAATAGACAATTGGATGCATTTGAGAGCATAGAAATTGTAAAATGTAAAAGTAGTATGAATAGCGACAAGGGACCTATACCGTATAGCCCGCTTTACGCGTTGCTTAGCAACTAATCATTGAAGCGTGACTAATGATTTCACCACAAATAGTATAAACAGGGTAGATTTTTAGTTTAAAATTAGTTTTTAATCGTCTCCGGATGATGCCAACTTGGTTGGCGAAACGCGCGTCGAGCGAAGTGAAAGTGTTTTGGTGTTTGTGTAACTACTCCGAGTGTTAATTGTGGGAAGTCAAACTCGGAAATTGCAAATTAGAAGATATAGAAGAAATAGAAGATATAAAATGCCGAGTTCAGTCGCTGCAAAGCCCCGATATGTAAAAAAAAGCAAGAATACAGATTGTGATAGAAGAGCGTTAAGAAGAATTATCCAGAAAAATAGACGTGCCAATTACCTCGAGTTAAGTGTTCTGTGGAGTGATGCCGTTGGAAGACGTATTTCAAGATCAACAACTCACAGAGAGGCTCACAAATTAGGATTTGGGACTTGCAAGGTAAGTTTTTTAATTAAAAAAATTAACTAGAAAAATTAAAAGTGACAATTTTGCATTAGGCCAAAGAAAAGCCACTTTTAACACCACGGCAGAAGAAAAATAGGGTAAGATGGCAAAAGAACATAAGGATTGGACATCTCAGCAATGGCGTGCAATACAATGGAGCGATGAGGCCCGATTCGAGGTTTGTGTTGGAGATAGTCGAAGTAGAGTTATTCGCAAAAAAAATGAAGCATTCCATGCTGACTGTCTTAAAAGAAAAGTAAAATTTCCTGCATCCGTTATGGTGTGGGGAAGCATGTCATCAAAAGGAGTAGGAAAACTCCATTTTATTGTCGGAAACGTGGATACAAACAAATATTTGGCCATTTTAGAAAAATCACTTTTACCGGTCATGGAAGAGTGTTTGACATCAGGCCAAGAATTTATGTTTCAGCAGGACGGCGCAGCATGCCACACCTCAAAACGAAGTTTAAAATGGATGGAGGACTATGGTATACCACTTTTGGAATGGGTTTCTAGTAGTCCGGATCTATCACCCAACTTTGTGGCACGAGATGAAAAAGGTGCTACGGAAATACCCTACTCGAACAATCCCTGAACTGAAGCAAAGGCTTCAGGAAATATGGGATTATTTTACACCAGAATTATGCCAAGGCTTGGTTAATACTATGCCCCAACGAATTTCGGCTGTAATAAAAAATAAAGGTGATGTTACCCAGTGGTAAATTATAAAATTGTTGTTTTTTTAATTTAACGGATTTGTTCACATTTATTTCTTTTTATTCTCATTTTGTGTTAGTTATCAGTCTCAGTCACCTAAGATGTATTTTTGTGGTTAAAAGAAGTTGTCAAAAGAATAAATAAATTTGGAAGTTCGTGTCGTATATTTCTTCTTCTACTTTTGCTCCATAAGATGAAATTCCTGACTAATCCCTAGGTGGGCCAACTGAAATGGGAAGGGGCTCGTAATTTATAAACGATCGTGACAGAATCGGAATTAACCAGAATACAATATTACTTATGCATATTGTTACATACAATGTCTACATAAAATGACTCAAAAATTAGGGATTCCGCGCATTTTTGAGTGACAGTGACATCGCCTTTTTTGAATTTTGAATCGTGCTTTTTTGATTAATATGTTCTCCTGTGACTTAACGTTAGAAACTTGCTGGTTAATTAATTTTTTCTGCAGTCGCCTCAATAGTAGGCTTTTGCGCTTTCAATTCTCTATGCAAAGTACGCCATTTCCGATGATGACATAATTGTCGCTTTAAAGCGGCAATAGTGTCAATTCCCGCTCGCTTCTTTATTATAAATTCCTTAGCAGGCGCTTGTCAGTTAAAAAATCCGCTTCGCGTCGCGCGGTAAATTTCTTTCGCAAGCGGCAATGCAGTACTTTGCGCTCTTAATACACAAATAACTATTTGTCGCATTTGTGTTCTTGCTCTAGCAGCTATTTCGTTTATTTCGCCTTCGTTTCAATTGCTATTAATTTCTCGTTTTGCCTTGCATTTCGTAAGTTAACTTGCAGTGATACTTATGATAATTCATTTAAGGCGTTTAGATTGTTTCGCGTTGTGGACTTGAGACGGATTGTCGTTTTGTTTTCCCTGTAATTTAAAGGAGGAATCCTCGTTTTTTTTGTCCTTAATCCGCTAAGCCGGCGGATTATTATTTGATATTTTAGTGAACGTAAGCAGCCTGCCGTAGTGTTTTTGCAGTAAAAGCCGGCGTAGGTAAGAATAGTGTTTTTCCACAAACCGAACTTATTTGCATCGCAACGGCCTTCGAATTCACGACCATATCTCTCCGCTACAGCTAGTCAGGACCAGCGACCTGTTCAATCTCGTTGGTGGTGCCCAACAATTATTTTTTCCTAATTTTTTTTTTAATTGATATAATTAAATTTCACCTTGTAATTACCTTTACGTTCGTATTAATTCCCGCGACCTTGGAGAACGGGGCATTATTATTATTTTTCTCAAAAAGAAAAAGGTCGATCGGAAACAATATCCTACTGGATATATCTGGATTAGGCGTTCGAATCCAATCCAAATGGATGATGATCTTTTTGCGTAGGATGCGTACTTGCCACTACTTCACTTTCTTCACGACAAATTCGGTTTAGATATCATTAACGACGGGACATTGCCATGACTAAATCCGGAACAACAATTGATGCTATATTCTCGAGAAATCTACACCATTTTTATGTGTCACTACGAACATATGTGTCACACTTCAGTTAACATAAAGCCAATATGGACAATACCTCTATCTCTCTCTCTTCTCTCTCTATCTCTCTCTCCTCTCTCTCTCTCCAGCTCTCTCTCTATCTCTCACTCTCTCAACGAATCGGTAAAGAAGTATTCACTTCTATTACGTATACTGTTCTGCACGCGGATTTTTTCATCTGATGATTGACTAGCGCCAGTGAGCCTAGAAACGCAGAGAATTCCTAGTTTATAGTGACTGAGAGGCAAGTGATCTATGTACAATGTCCGCCATAAAGTTAGTTGGGACCATATGGGATTTTTTTAATCTTAGATAAAGATAAAATGATACTTAATGGTAAAAACCATTCCCTACAATCACTTCTGCTTCCAAAATAACTTAAATTGCACCATTCAAAGTTGACAGCTAATATCCGGTCAAATTTGTGATTTTCCAAAAAAATCTTTAGAAAACGGTCTTAATTGTTAATATTTCGAAAAATGTCACCAAGAAATTATGTCCCTAATGACATTTTACGCCTATATGCCGATTTTGTGAACAGTTTGCTATTCAAAATATTTTCTGACTGATCTGAAAGCATTTAAAACGTTTCAAGGCGGTATAAAGTCTGCCATTGCAATGCATACTGTGCTAATAATATTCGCAGGTGTCGTTAATTTTGAGGATTATTGATATTCTTAATCGAATAAAATATTTTTAACAAAAGAACAAAACCGACTTCAAAAAAATCTATTCTAAAAAACTGCATTAAATAGTAAAAAATATTTACGTCATTCATTCATACTTAGAATACAATCAATTTATTGGGTCAATAAATAACAATAATATACAATTATTGTTATTTTTGGAGTCGGTGCTAGCCAAGGTTTACAAACGTATAACTATATCTTACACACTCGGAGTAGTTTCCACAAACACCAAAACACTTTCACTTCGCTCGACGCGCGTAAAACTGACAGTTTTAATCGTCTCCGGATGATGCCAACTTGGTTGGCGAAACGCGCGTCGAGCGAAGTGAAAGTATTTTGGTGTTTGTGAAAACTACTCCGAGTGTTACAGTTACATCAAAGGTGTCCTATCCAGTAGTATATCTTACACCGTGAGTGGCATCCACCCTCAGGGCAAAAACACACATAGGCGCTATGTTACTTTTTCTCATTGAGCCAATTCCTAACTACTCACTAAATTTCACGTCAACCGGTTGAGGTGCAAAGAATTCGAAGCGCTTGACTGCAAAACTAATGCGTCTCAGAGCGCCTTTGAGTTTGATCTGTAAAAAAATATTTAGAAACTTTTTTGTTTTTCTTTTTAATATTTCAAGCCATTTTGTTTTAAAAATCAACAAGAAATTAATTATTTTGAAAAAATATTGTTTTTCGGCGCCAGTTTTGGAAAATGGAGGTATTTCTGGTGAGAATTTCTGGCGGGAAGTGACAAATTCAGAATGAGCGATCCAAAAAACTGAAAGTTAGCATATAAATCTAAATCCTCCTATTTTTTTCAGGTGAGCCCTTTATTTAGTCTCTATTGCCTGGAGTATACGGGTATAATGTGCAAAAGCAAAATGCAAATGCTTTTTTTCTTATTTTATGTACTTAATTAGGAATTCTCCTCAAAATAACTCTGCCTGGATATGTAAAGGCAATACCTTTAAGGTATTTACAATTTAAAATAAGACATAAGTAGCAAGTGAAAAACATGTAAATAACATGATGAAAAATTCAGTTTTGGGTAAGGTGAATATTGTTACGCCACTGAGTTCGTAAAATAAATGAGTACTGTCCAGAATTCAAATACACTTTATTAACCTCCATGCACAACAAGTCACAACTGTTTACAATGATAAAATTACTACTGAACACTTTTAATTACTTGTTACTACGTCTTGTCTCTAAGAGCATTCAAACTAAACTGACTCATGTCGCAATCGGCTGGCCCTTATATACTATTTTCAGTGTTCTGGAAATTTTTAGAAGCTTCTTGATTATTCCATCCCATTCTAAATTGTTCTCACTTGTTCCATCTCATTCTAGATTATATATAAGGCATCTCGAAGGGTTCTACAGAGGGGGTAGTTCACATGTTCATATACCGCAACTATTCTAAATGCAGCTAGTGCCGTATCTCCGTTATTTGAAGCCCTAGAGGTTTGAGACTTTGCCCTTGGGGCATTTATTTGGCACCCCTAGATGCGATGTTGCCACATCGTCGAGTGCCGCGTTGCCAGATTTTGCAATTTTTCCCTAGTCTAGGGAATTTTCAATATATATCGTGCACAATCGCTTTTAATGATTCCGCAACAATATAATATGCCAGTTATATATACTGCACATCGATTAACTATAATTCAGAACAACGAATATATTACTAAAAACAGACATATTTTTGAAAAATTAATATACTGCATTATTTCCGAACCTCTTTAACCGGGGGTTCTCCGTACCCCCAGCGCCCTACCATGTGAAAAAGTAACGATCCGCCACTGATTTCTAGTGAATGAAATGAAATGATTTTTTCAGGACTTCAATTTGCATTGTCTAAAATGCATGATGATAGGCACTGTAAACACCACTAAACACAATATCCAAATGTTAAGGACTCTGTTGCCGCACGTAAAATTTCTTCAATGTTATTGTTTGGCCGAAACAGGATTCATAGCAGCCTCATCAGTGTTAAATTATGATATTGCCCTGAGAAAACCTAATTCCGTCGGAAGATTAACCCTAAATTGTAAAATAAAGATTATGGACTTGGAAACCAAGGAAAACTTAGACGCGAATAAGTACGGAGAACTCTACTTTAATGGTGATGGCATAATGTTAGGGTAAATATAACAATCTTATAATAATTGTACAGACTTAATAGTACTATTTTCAGGTTAGCTAAATTGTAATAGTAGTTAATAATAGTTATAACTCGCGAACAGTTGAAAGTAAACGACTCTTATAAATATTTTCTCTTATAACAAATATTTGAATAAAGGCAAAACATAGTGTAATTTCTTATTTTTAATATATAGCTTAATAATCTATGGAATTGTTAAATTTTTCCTTGCCTGAAATGAGGTTGTTCTGATTTTTTTACATATTGTGTGATGAAATGGTAATGACAAATCTAAGTTTTCCACCTCGAAAGCCTTCTGGATCGTTGTTAAAAACTTTAAAAACCGTTAAATTTTCTGCTTTTTTCAGTTTTTGTCAATTTTTACCACCAAGGACCAATCAATCAATAAATCAAAGATTCCCGTAACTGCTATTTCCGTCAAATAAAAGTTGTGAAAGTTATTAAAAGAAAACATGTCAAAAAAAGTGCAATGTTTTCAAATTCAGTTTCTGACCCTTGAAATAAAAAAAATCGATTCAACTGTTTCACAGGATTATAGCGCAACTCTTCACGAACATAATGAGCGCTTACTTGATGCTCTAGCTTGAGCCCCCGGTAAGATATAGCTAATTTAAGAGAGCAACTTTTTCTCGAAAACTTGGCTTGTCATGAGCTATATTTACCCCAAGTAACAAATATGGGAACGTTAGAGTTCCTGGGTTATAGAGAACCCGATTTTTAGCGGGACTTTCGATATCTCGAAAAGTACGAAAAATATCGAAAATTGTGATTAAAAGAAGCGTTTTGATGGATTTTTATAATATTTACAACTTTCTCATTTAACTTTTTTCGATAGGAGCTTAACTTTTTTTGTATTTTAGTTATTTACGAAAACCTATGACATAATGTGACATAATGCTTGGACATCGAATTATAACTAATACACTTTCTAGTTACTTCAAAGATCCGCAAAAGACCACCAGCATGATGGAGAAGAGTTTCTTCAAAACTGGCGACTATGCCATGTACGATGAAGAAGGATGGCTGTATGTAAAAGGAAGGGTGGAAGATATCATTCCACTATCTCCCTTGTGCAGTTTTGACCTAGAAAACATTACTTTAAATCATCCATATGTGAGAGATGCGGTTGTTATTGGCAATGACAAAGAAATCGTGATTTGTATCCTGCTGAAGGGGGAGAAGATTCTGACTTCTGAGAAGCTCTTAAAGTAATAACTCATTTACTTATTTTTTTTCTCATTTCTCCAGTCTCATGTCTCTATGAAATGAAATTAGTAAGGGTGCCGGAGAAAAAAAACGTGGATTCGGATTTTGGACGGACCCCGCTGAAATAGGACGCTCTCCAGCCTGTCACATCTTGATCGTACCCAGCTTGATGAAAATTATTGCAATCGATTGGTAATAACAGAATCAGCGTGCCAATATTGAGAATTTCTCATTACCAAATTAAATTTTTATTAACGAAAAGCCCGTAGCTAAGGACCGTTATTTTCGTTGATTTTTACATTAATTTAAGGAAAAAAATTATCTGTATGACCAATAATAGAAGCCGAGATACGAGATATTTACTTTTTAACGCGTAACAGCCGTTCTACTTAACTTATACATTCGAAGCTTATCTGATAATAAGTAGAAACCTTAAGCTATACACTGAATTTTTTGCATAGCGAATTGATAAATTTTTCGTGAAGAAGTCGTTGTTTAACGTAGGGCGCAAACGTGCAGCCACGCGGTCGTTCAGCTGCCTGAGTCAGCCGACAGTGCTGCTTACTTTACGCTTAATCAAGCTTATAACCTACAATTTTGGGTTTTAACACGAATATACGCAGTATGCGGTTATTTTTCGTGTTTTTTCGTTGGATAATGTTGTTCTGTTGAATACATGGTATCGTCCGGTTATAAATTAATACACGAATGTTTGCAATTCACTATTATTTATTTAAAAGCGACATTAAAATTATATACGGTATCGTTTATTTTTATTATATTTGTTTGATATTATTTTTTATTAGGTAGGTTTTAAGGTAAACTGAAATTTTACATAATGCTACGATTAAACATAAAAGCTACGATAAAAATAAAAATCGGAGGAAGTTTAAGTAATTTTGGTATCACTTATAAACTTACAATGCTCATAAATATAACAAGGCTTGTATTTCTCTCGTAGAAAAAATGAACCATTTTGCTAAAATTAGATTCAATGCTTTTTGAAAACGAATTTATTTTCAATGCTTGTCCGAAACGAATATGAAAACTTAAGATATGAGCCTAACTGGTGTTATAGTTAGCCACATTTGGAACCAGGCTAACGATATTTTCCTTCTTCAAGGAAATATTAATAATAATATTACCGGATTTAGATTATGAACTTTGGTATTAAGATCCCAGCTGCCGCCAAAGGCAGCTCCTACACGCCCACAGTGCACACGTTGCTTTCCTGATTTTGCAGGATACAGGATATATGTTCATGCCGAGAAAGTTTAGCCTCAAAGTGAAAACCCAGATATTTCACCGTCTGGTGGTAATTGAGGACCACACTGGAGAGAGTAATCTCTGGCCGATTTTCTTGGTTCCTCTTTTATCTGAACTGCATAAGCTGAGCTTTCTTTGGGTTTATTCTCAAGCCAGCTGTTTGGCATCAGTTTTCAACTATGCGTATGGCCCGACTCATAGGGCCACGTAGAATAACCAAATCATCTGCCTGTGCATAAAGATCAGCATCATTTCATTTCCACAGTAAGCTATCCACTACAAAGCTCCACAATAGAGCAGAAAAAACACCTCCCTGGGGCAGCCCTGACTAGCAACCACTATGTGTTTCTGCCCATGCATTTCTGCTTGGATGCTCCTTATTGTGGAAGCATAAATCGGATCCAACAGTCAGACATAGACACTGGTAATTTCTGGATCCTATTACCTAGGTTTGGCGTGCAAATTGTGAGGTTGATTACTGATTGACGTCTATTGTAGCTGAACGTAGGGACACAACCTTTGTTGACGATTTATAGGTCACTTGAGCCTAGAAAATCAACAAGACTGCGGCCTCTTGGGTTATCCCTTCGACAGCCCCATAATACGTGATGACAGTTGGAGTCGCATCCTAGTACTAGGGGGGGACTACTGTTCTCACAGTATCTGCTGAGTGCTATCACTTCAGCTGGAGGATCGGTTACATCAATGGAGAAGTAGGACGAACAGATCACAATAAAGTGATCGCTCTGTCCAGTTTGCACCCTAATTTTTACTGCCATGAGATCGCGTGTACATAGATCCGATATGGGAAAGCAATCAATACCACTCGTTATGATGCCTGCACGTGGATTCTCTGCGGAGGTGCAGTAGTGTACTGCTCCTCCAGAAGCAGATAGTCCTCTAATAGTATCCTGGTATAGCCAAGGTTCTTGAATTAATGCTACCTGGCATTTAAGGCGCCAGAACTGCTAACACGAAACAGAAGAGGGAGCGTTGCTGTACTGCAGGTTCACCTGTGTGAACCTGAGGCAACTTTCAGAGTTCATAAGCATTGTGGCTGTCACAGTTCATTGGGGCTGTCATCATCTGACGTCCCCAAGGGCTCATCTGCCTTACGTGAAGATATTATCTTCCTCAGAGTTCTCCATTTGCAGCGCATCCTTCGGCTCCATTTCCCGTCCGATCGTGTCCGTCACCACGGAGGCAGCTCTGTGCTCCTCTGTGGCAACCCTAATAGACTCCTCCACAGCGGCACTATGTGGAGGCCCAGCAGAGAGTCATTGGCTCGGGGGGAGGAGGTTCCGACCAGGCACCCATATAGTTGCCCTTTCAAGCCTTAGGGCAGCTGTGTCGACTGCAATGAGCCTAACATCAGCCCAAGGCTGAATGTTGGCTAGCTCCTGTAGGAGCCAGTCATGAGACGTTGCATTGGTAGCAGTGATCAAAAGATGCTGCTGCCATAGCCTCGTCGAGGGAAATTGAGGAAGAACCGTGCTATCGAGCGGTGTCTGGAGAATCGCCTCAAGTACTGAATTAGAGAATTCCGCTATGTGGTCATCCTTGAAACCAGTATGCCCATAGTATACTCACGTGAGAGCGCGATCCTCAGTGACCTCGAGCGGTTCTCAGTTCGGCTCTGCCCTGGCCTTCAGGTGTGGGTTCTGGGACTAGTGGTCTTTTTGCACTTTTGACTCGCCTTTTGTGCTCGTGGGTTTACCTGGGCACCAACTTAGGAGCCCGAGGTTGCTGTACCCGCAGCCCTGCTTTTTATAGAGCCACTGGGTTCTGGTTTGGTA
>CAXKVY010003803.1:0-22647 GCA_964058915.1 Tetropium fuscum | reverse complement strand
ATTCTTGTAAATTTTGGGGTTGTCGTCCCTCACTTTGTAACCGCCGACCGATAAAATCCCAAACATGTTCAATGGGGTTAAGGTCGGGGCTACGGGCTGGCCAGTCTATGTGATCAATTCCTACTTCTTCAAGATAATTTCTCACGATAAGACTCGTGTGGGGATGCGCATTGTCTTGCATAAGTAAAAAATTGGGTCCTATATAGGGGGCATAAGGCAAAACATGTGCTTCAAGAATGTCTGTGATGTATCTGTCAGAATTGAGATTTCCATTCACAGTTACCAAGTCCGTTCGCCCAGTCAAAGATATTCCGCCCCACACCATGACGGATCCACCTCCATATAAAGTTGTGTGCAAAAAATTGCATTGACTGTATCGCTCATCGGGTCTTCGGTAGACGCGATTACGTCTGTCACAATTATACAAACAGAACCTTGAATCATCAGTCCAAAGAATACGTTCCCAATCTGCTTCCATCCAATTAACATGCTCATTGGCAAAATTCAGTCTGGCTCTTCGATGATCTACTGTTAATGCGGGTCCTCGAGCAGCAATCCTGGGTCTTAAATTTGCCTCCCTCAGTCGTCGGCGTACAGTTTGAACGCATATGAGTGGACTACCTGCGTCTTGAAGTTGTGCTCTTAAATGTGTTGTAGTTATAAATCGTTGTCTTACAGCATTTACTCTTAAAAAGCGATCCTGGATAGCAGAGATAACACGAGATCTACCTTGACCGGCCCGTCTGGAATGTTCTCCTGTTTCCGCGTACCTTTGAATTGCTCTCGCTATAGTTGTGTGAGACACTCCCAACCTTCCAGCTATGCGGTTGTAACTCCACCCTTCACCATGTAATGTAGCTGCCTCAACACATTCATCACGAGTTAAATTTCTGGTTTGGCGTTCCATTATTCACTAATTATTGCTGGACTGTCAACAAAAAACTAAAGACACAGTTGTCATTTTATGACGTGTAATCTTCGATTTCCATAGCTTGCTAGCTGTTTGAGTTGTCCGATAAATGCATTTCATGTGAATAAAAGCATATGGTGTTTCAAAACGGTGTATTTCATGAAGTAACAGAGATAAACAAATGAATAAAAAAAGAAAATGTAGAAAAAATATGAGGCTTTAAATTGGCTATAATTGCAATAACTTGCAATACCTTGTATAGCCCACAGGACGTTTTGAAATTTCGGAAAAAAACATAACATTTTTATAGCACCTGGTATAATATCAAAATCATTCGTTTTACCAAAACAACTAAGACAGTGATATTCCTAAGAGAAAAACCTACAATTTGAAAAAAAATCGACCAAAACGAACAAAAATTGTCGAAAATACATAACGTCAAATTTGAGTTAACTTTTTGGTTGTGCGTTAAATAAGTTGCGCAGTGTATATATATATATATATATATATATATATATATATATATATATATATATATATATATATATATATATATATATATATATATATATATATATATATATATATATATATATATATATATATATATATATATATATATATATATATATATATATATATATATATATATATATATATATATATATATATATATATATATATATATATATATATATATATATATATATATATATATATATATATATATATATATATATATATATATATATATATATATATATATATATATATATATATATATATATATATATATAAACTTAACTTGGATCGGATTGATTATGGCTTATAGCAAAGAGCTGTTCAACAGAAAGATAAATCATGCATAACTATTTTGCTTTTGCATCACTACCGTTTGTGGCTGTTGCAGTGGCTGATAATATAACCAATCTGCTATATTTTTAGTGTAAATATTTAAAATATCGATCCTCAGTATTAGTTTCAGAGGTCTGAATATAAATTGGGCATTAGCATGAATCATAAAATTTACGGTGCTGTTTTACTACTGGAACTTTGGAATAGTAAAATTCAAGTAAACTGAATAATTTAGAGAAGAGGCGCATGTTCATACACAAGGTATCTTCACAGTAATTATTATTCTCGCGAATTGTGCAATACCTGTAATTGTGCAATAAAAAAGCAATATTTTACAATAGAATTAGGTGAATTTAACATAATATGTATAAACGTGATGTAGAAAAACGTGATATTTCCTTGATTTATAACAACATAATTACTGTTAGCCGCAATTTTATCATTAAATCTAGTGGTTATATTTCTAAAAACGACCATTCTTTGCAGAAAAATACACGTGCGATAACTATGAATATTGTAGAGTAAACTGTCTGCGTAACAGCCTTGTTATGTAACTCATCATCTATAACGAAATCCCTGCTAAAAATTTTTTCTTATTCCTTGTTACGGAATTGTTACGTAGAAAAACAGTGGAAGATTGATTTTAGATTCGATGGCAGCTCGAATCTAATTGTCGAATTATTGTATTCACATCATACATGAACTGAGTTACCTCAACAGCATAAACTCATAACATAAAAATAAGAATTGCACTTTGTTAAGGCACTTTGACAGCTAATTGACAGCTGTCAAGTGTCAATTTGGATAATTTGACATCGAATTCAGCTTTGATGGGTGTGATTTTATTTCAGTAAAATTTGAACAAAAAAAACTTAGATGAACAAGATTTTTTTAAATTAATATCTTCTTCTTATTGTCTTATTTCGGTTTATGTTTACATTATAGCTAAACATTTTAACTAAACATACATATTAGCATGTTTAGTAATCGTTAATTTGCAAAACTAGTCATGAGTCATACCCAAACTTCCCCTGAGATTTTAAGTAAGTTTACGGATTCCGAGAGTATCCTACAATGTCGGGGAAGCAAGGAGGTAAAGTAGCCTCGTGCCCCGAGGTGTTCGTCTTACTTTTAGTTTAATCCAACACCGCTCCGGAGTTTACTACCCCCTAAAGTCGGCAGTATAAATATTTATTAATTCGTACTTTAACAAGCAGTTCTCGCCTCTTTAGGTCCAAATGAAAGACCCATTCAGCGGAGTGTTTGTATTACGAGGAGAGTTCGTCGAAAAGGTATGTGTTACGAATAGATTGTACACACATTAATTTGTTGCCCAACAGAGCCAATTACAGGACATGTATATATACAGGGTGTCTCTTAAAATTGACAATTACCCCCTGCCGATTTAACTTATTGAAATAAGTAGCTAACGCGAGTTTTTAAAATCTGAAAATATACAGGGTGTAAAATAAAACAAGATCGAGGTCCCCGTATATTTTCAGGTCAAAAAATGTCCTTAATTTTCTGTATCCAAAATGTATAATATTTGTTATACAGGGTGGGGCAATAGTGCGTCGGACTTCGCTATATCGAGTTCTATGATAGCTAGATTTTCTTTTAAAAATGCAAGTAAACTAAATAAAAAGTCTATAAATGGAAATTATTTTTGAACATACAGGGCGAGCCAAGAAAAAATTACAGGACCAAGTGGATATGGATAGTGCATATGGATATTAAAAAAAACACTACTGTCACAATTATGGGTTTTAGGAAAAACTTATGGAAATACCAGTTACGAGACATCTAATTAATGTTTCTGAATCATTTTCATTTCCTAAAAAGGTACAGGGTGGCCAAACATTATTTTTCAATTTAGAACTGTACTTCCCTATGGGTAATTGCACCCATTTTCGTTTTTTAAATAAATAAAATTTATTTTTCAATTAAGAACTTTTTAAATTGAATTTTCGCAAATTTTTCAAATGGAACACCCTGTATATTTTTCAACGATGTGATGTAATGATTCATTTTCGTTTTATAAATAAATAAGTGTAAAATTTAAGAAGTATAAAGTCAGTTTGGTATAAATTGTCATGTAATTTGTATTGAGTTTAAAATACCTAGTTGGAATTTTACAATATGAATTTTAATAAAGCGGAACTTGTAGACTTTTGTTTCTGGCGAGTGAGACAGAAATTGTTTACTTGCCACTAGAATTTATCACCAACTTTATACTAGAAGAAGGATTCCTGATGTTAGTAACTTCCAAAACCTTTTTTCGGCATATTTATGGAAGCCGAAAATGTCGAAAATATAAAAAAAAGTGAACGAATAAAAAGTGTTGTGAACGAAGAAAATGTGGTGCTGGCAATGGTTGAGAAGCACCATGTTAGTCAAAGAGAACTGAGCTCATTAGTAGGAATAAGTAGTCGATCTATATGATATTCAATTGCACCAGGAATTATCTGATGGCGATTTTCCAAAGCACATACAATTTTGTAATTGGGCCAGAGGTAAAATACAAAATGATGTCAACTTCTTCAATAATGTTTTATTTACTGATGAGGCAACTTTTCATAAAAATGGATTTTATAATAGGTATAATTTCCATTACTATTCTTCGGCAAATCCTCACTTTTTTATGCAAGGCGATAACCAACACAGATGGTATATAAGCGTTTGGGGAGGAATTATTGGAGAATATGTAATAGGACCACATTTCTTTGATGGTACATTGACTGGCGCTATTTATCTTGATTTTTTCGGAAACTATCTGCCACAATTATTGGTTAATCTTCCTGAAGTAAATCCAAATATGATGTGGTTTCAGCAAGATGGTGCTCCATCACATCATTTAAATGCAGTTAGAGAGCACTTAAATAATACCTACCCTCATCAATGGATTGGAAGGAATGGACCGATTAAATAGCCTGCTAGATTCCCAGATCTTACAAAAATGGATTTCTTTTTATGGGGATACGTGAGGGAAATTGTTTATAGAGACACACCAACAACAGTACAAAACATGTAGGAAAAAACAATAACTGAGCCGAACTTTTGAGCCGTTTTACCTGTCGGCGATAACTACCAACACTCTTAGAAGATGATGTGTCAGATGACACTCTTAGAAGATGATGTAGATGAGGACGAGGACGTGGACTCTCGATGAGTTTTCTTTGTTTGGCCCATTATTGTGATACACAAAACAAAAACACACTGCACACAGGTAGATCCCACTTCTGCATTGTTAGATTAACGAGCAGTAATTAACGTCAACAGAATTAACAAAGAAATACTTTTATTATCCCACTGGTCGTGCATTAGTTTAAAATTATCACCTATGAAAGGACCATATGGGATCACATGGGGTCATTGACTGCCACCAACTACGTGCGCCCATGAAAAGAAATCCCTCCTCATATCATGATTGACCCACCACCAAAATTTTCCGTTTCACGAAAGTTGCATTGAAAATGACGCTCACCTGCCCTTCTGTATACTGGCATACGTCGATCAGAGGAGTATAGGCAAAATCTCGATACATCTGTGAAGAGTACATTGGGCCATTCTTCAAGACCCCAATCAGCGTGCTCCCTAGCAAATGTCGATCGAGCAAATTGTAATCGAGCAACCCGGTGTGCCCTAGTCAGACGTGGGCGATTTATAACAGTTTGTAAAGAAACATTTACATTTCCAGCTGCTACAAATTCCATGCGAAGTGCTCGAGCAGTACAATGCCGAGACCTTAAGGCCGTAACTCGTAAAAAGCCGTAACTCGTAAGGTCCTCCACAGCTGTAGTAACTCTTCTACGCCCATTCCTCCTAGAGTACTGTCCAGTTTCCCTGTATCGCCTTATAACTCTTGAAATGGTACTTTGTTGAGTACCAAGTACATTGACCACGTACCTTTAACTTCGCCCATTTCGACCAAGGAAATTGCTCTTATAGCCTCTTCATCAGTTAAATGACGTGTTAAACGCGTTGACCATTTGGTGAAGTAATTTACACAAAAAATCAATAAAAGCATGGAAATCGATCTCAATAATAATTGCACAGAAACAAACTGACAGTTTGCAAAGCTGATGATACTATCTTATTTTTTGTGCAATGGATGCTATTCACTTTTTTCAATATTAAGTTTATGTTTAATCAACAGAAACATGCTGTGCTAAAAAAGTACGTATCTCCTTTAATAACAGAGATAATAAAGTGAACCAAAAAAGAGAATGTTACTGAAAGATGAGGCTTTAGTCAGTTATGAATTGTAATTTGCAGTTATTGCATTTTAACTCCACAGGGCGTTATTTGCTAAAAAAAAAATTTTCTTTAAAGAAAATATGCAACATTTTCGGTGATGCGATAATTTTTGTGGGGTGTGTAATAAAGGCGACTAAAAAGCCTTCGGAATATGTGAACTAACATTCGCATATTTGAAATAGTTTTATAATAAATAGTAAGTTAATTCTAGACAACTCACATATTATGCTAAACATCGTGCAATACACATTGAAAGTGATCCTTCGTTGCTTGTAAGTTTTCATACAATTGTTACTCTCGCATTCTGTGTAAGTGTATAAGTAATCGACTCCATTAATTACGTCGAGGGGAAAGGCGTCTGACGCCTAAGCCGAATGTCTTGGTTCCCGATACATCCTAAACCTCATCTCCGCGTACGTAAACATCACAATTACAGTTCATTACCGGAATTAGTTATCTCCCAGGCACAGAGGTCTCTTTCCATATAGGTATTTGATTAGGGAACATTTCTGGGTATAGTAATTAATTTTATCTAGGACAATAATTATTTCTGGCTGGGGCTGCTCTCCCATTTGTTTAAGTTGCAATTATAACGGTGATTCATTTATTGTACACTCTGGGTTTGCTTTCCGAAATGGCGCGTCGCAACAGGTCCCGTAGATTTATTAATAATATTATAAGCCAGTGAATCCGAGGAACATGGTTGGCCTACAAATAGTATTTGTTGAAAATAAGTTGGCCGAATTAATATCGATAAAATCTGTTTGAACAAGAGGTACAAGAGAACAGCCGAGCTCGTTTTGAAGGAGTACAACTAGTCAGTCAGCTACTTGTGTGGAAGCATTTGTGATAGCGTCTTTTAGAAGACCACGCGTGATAGCATATTTTAATAAAAAAATGTAATAGAAAAACTGCTTATCAGCAATAATAAGCTGTCGTCATAAACTATCTCAGACAGTTCATACTTCCCGAAATATTATTTAAAAGTACTAGATATATATATCCCAACGTCAAAACTGGTGTTATTTCCACTACCCTCTACAACCTTGCTTGGAATGGTAGATGGCTTTAAAATTTTCTACTTCTCTTCTAAATACCACAGCGGAATATTTTCCGATGCATTTTTGGAGTGAAAACTTTTGACGTGAAATTTTCTTTAGGCCCGCTCAGCAATTTTATTTTTGCGGGTGTTGAATGAGACGCGTGAAGGCGTCACGCTCGGCTATGTAACGCTCCTTCAGACTTTCTATAAAGTCTTGAAGAATGGGGAGAAATGCAGTAGGGGAGACCGGGGTTGGTTGTTACAGGGGCTGGTTGTTACATTTAAGTCAAGTTCCGCGCGAAGTGTAAGACAGCGCCACCATCAGTCTGGCGTGTGCATTAATGCTCAGTCCATGTGTCACTGTAATGGCGGCATAATCGGTGTCACGGTTGTACCGGTAATTTCAATTTGTGTGTTTTACGCCCGTGTTAGTAATTATTTTTTAACTAACTATTTGTGTTTCTGTTACTACTATTACTGTGACTCCTCAGCTGTTTTGTCGGATGAAACACCCATATGTAAGTATTAATTCTGTATATTGTTCATTTGCATTCAATACACGGTTAGGTTAGTGTAAGACGGTTTGTTTTAAATGTGTGATTGGGGTAGGTTGTTACACTGTAACAACTAACCCCGATATACGGTCTTTATGGAAATAAGGTAGATTATGTTATCTCGAATGCATTTACAGAGAGCTTTTTGTTAAATAGGCAACAAAATGAGAACCTACAAAAGAAAAACTGAAAGAGGAAATTCATCAGCAGAAATTTTCCATACGGCTGCAAAAGAAGTCCTGGAAAATGGAAGATCTCTTAGGACGGTTGCGGACGAATACTCTATAAATTTCATGACGTTGCAGAGATATGAAAAGAGTTGCAAAAAAATGAAAAACAAAGGTAAGATACTTTTACATGGGTCATATTTTTGTTTGCTGAATACAAAGTTGTCTAACATTTTAATATAGTTTAGTATAAATTCAAGAAATTATAAATTATATCGATATATTTAAATATTTTCCTAAAATATTTGATTGTTAGGTACCTTTCTTTTTCAGGGCCAAATGAACCAAATCCTACGGTTGGTTACAAGAGAAATCGACAAATTTTGCCTGATGCGCTGGAAGCTGAACTCGCTAACTACCTACTCGAATGCTCCAAAATGTATTTTGGTTTATCGACTAAAGTGGTCAGAAGATTGGCCTTTGAATTTGCTATTAAAAACAAGATATCCGTTCGACAAGCCTGGCAAGACAACGCAATGGCTTCAGCTGACTGGTTACAAGCATTTCTTAAGCGGAATCCAACATTGTCTTTACGTACACCTGAAGCCACTAGTCTTAGCCGAGCAACAAGCTTTAATAGAGAAAATGTGAACAAATTCTTTAATCTGCTCGAAAAAGTCATGGATCGATATAAATTTGAATGCCATGACATTTACAATGTCGATGAAACTGGAATCACCACTGTTCAAAGGCCTGACAGAATCATAGCCAAGAAGGGTGTGAAACAAGTCGGATCTGTGACCTCTGCCGAAAGAGGTGCTTTGGTTACATTGGCTGTAGCCGTAAGTGCTAGCGGAAATATGGTTCCTCCAATATTTTTTTTCCCGCGCAAAAATTATAGGAGCCATTTTGTTGCAAGTGGCCCACCTGGATACATTGGAACTGCAAATAAGTCAGGTTGGATGGGTCAGGAAGATTTTGTTACATTTCTTGCGCATTTTATAAAGCATACGAGGTGTACAAGAGAACGGCCAGTTTTACTGCTTCTGGATAATCACGACTCACATCTTTCCATTAAGGGCATAGAATTATGCAGAGATAATGGTGTTGTAGTCTTATCTCTGCCACCACATTGTTCCCACAAACTCCAGCCCCTAGACCGATCTATCTATGGCCCGCTGAAGAAATACGTGAACAGTTTGTGCGATTCTTGGTTGAGAAACAATCCTGGAAAGACTATGTCAATTTATGACATCCCAGGCATTGTGCGCGATGCTTTACCATTAGCTGCAACCCCAAAAAACATTCAGTCCGGATTTCGAGTTTCC
This sequence comes from Tetropium fuscum, assembly GCA_964058915.1. Lineage (NCBI taxonomy): Eukaryota > Metazoa > Arthropoda > Insecta > Coleoptera > Cerambycidae > Tetropium > Tetropium fuscum. Next base: position 13,534 of record CAXKVY010003803.1, on the reverse strand, counting down.
GGAATTTGTCCAATTAATAGGCACATTTTTAATGATGATGAGTTTCTTTCATGTGCTGTGACTGATCGGCCTATCCCTCTTAATGACCAAGATGAAGTTGAATCATTCACTCAAGAATCTAACGATCCAGAAAACGAAAAAGAGATCTTACAAATACCTCACACTTCACTTGAGTCACCACCTCACAACTCACTTGAGTCACAGAATGCCGAGGTACCCACTACTTCTAAATCGTCTGGTGTTTCAAATGAGACACTGTATTACAGCCCATCAGATATACGACCATTCCCAAAAGCTGAACCACGCAAAGCTAATGTTAAAGGTCGTAAACGTCGTAAAGCTGCTATCCTAACAGACACACCCAAACAAAAGATGAATTAGAAGAGGAACCAAAAAAACGAGATGCCAAGAAACTTAAACAGAAAATAAAACTAAAAGGAGTGAAGAAAAACATTACCGAATATAAAAAAGGGAAACAACTTACGAAACTGACAAAACGTGTGAAAAAAAACATAGAAAGTGAATCAAGTGATCACGATGATGCAATTTGTTTAGTTTGTGCTGAGAATTTTTCGGAATCCAAATCGGGTGAAGAGTGAGTAAAATGCACAAAATGTTATTCATGGGCTCATGATAAGTGTGTATATGCAGGTTTATTCTTTGTATGCCGAAACTGTGACTCAGATGATGATGTTTAAGCTTGTAACAACGAACCCCAGACATGTAACAACCGACCCCCGTACGGGGTAACTTGTTACAAGTAACATAACCTCTTAAAAATATTTACTGTGTATTTTGTGTTTGATATAAAAGAATATTACTTTATTTATTATGTAGGGATAAGTACGAACTATATGCTAACAGTATAGGCTTTTGTAATATGTTCAATAAATAGATATTAAAAACATATATGTAAAAATTGCAACAAACAACCCCGGTCTCCCCTAGATAGAAAAATTTCACAAATTTCAACAAATTTCAACCAAACTGGTTACTTTTTTCTTATTTGCATGCTATTTTACATGCATTTTATATGTCACATTGAATGATTAAAACAAATCATAATTTTTTTTTTCAAACCGCCATCTTAAGAAAATCCCTCTAAATAATCGTTAGATTATCGATCAGCACCGTCAGGACATCAAGCTGAACTGTCTGTATGAAAATCTGACGTGCTCGAGTATTTCAAAATAGCGATTTTTGTTTAGATTTTTAAAAATCCGCCACGAGCTTGCGTCGCATCAATTACTGTCGCAATTACCATCCCAACTTGTCATAGTATTACTTCATCCACTTTCACTTTCGTAAATCAATGCGATATCGAATGCATTTTATTTGCATACAAACGACCAACAATCACTCTTCTATGCGTCCTTGTATCGCGAAGGAACAGGTATACATGTATTCGATTAGCAAAATATTAACGCGGAAGCGACATTTTTATTCGGACGTTCACCGAATCAAACGCGGAAGCGATAAAGCCGTAATGTAAACTACAACCATGGCCAAGAACCTTCAATGATTTTTTTCCCGACCAGAAATCAACGCAGTTCATTATCATCAGCATATTCCAGGACTCGTACGTGCCTTTTCTAGAGTCCTACGTATCCTTGTTCTCTTATGACATCCTTTAAGGACTGTAGACATAGGATCATCGTACCCAGGATTCCCCCATCAACCCGTGAAAATATAAATTGAGCTGTTTCCTTTTGTGATATAACTTTGCATTGCTCGATCAACAGTCCTGATTGGGTCAATCCCACGGGACACGGAAACAATTGATAGTTGCTTAAACTTCATAATAATAATCTTTTATTGATCATATTTAGATTGCATCAGATTTACCATGAGGGCGAGATAGTAGAAGTTTCAATGGTATCAAGGTTGACGGTTAACACCTAACGTAACAAAAAAAAATTGATAATGTCTATCTCATGAGTGAATTAACACCGGCTGTTATCTGGAGTATTTATTAAATATAAATTTAACTACAGCGTAAATTTATTAAATATTTACGTTCAAATACTATTATTTGCGTAAGAGATGTAGTGCCACACGTTGAGAGATATATACTTAATTACTTAAAAAAGGTGTAGTTGATATACTAGACGCTCTTAAATATTTATGTCTAATATAGAAGGTGTTTGGTAGCCGAATATTTTGACATGATAAATCAGCTGTTGGGAACTAAATTGGTCAAGTCATGTAAATTGCCATTTGTTCTAGATTGCGCAATAGGATAATTTAAAATAAATATATTATTATATTGGTGTAAGATAAAATATTGATAGGTATTGATAGTAAATTCAAGTATAAACTACCAATTAAATAAATCGTACATCATTCTGAAGAGCCTCAATAAAGGCAAAAGAACTTGTACAACCTCTAAAATCTAAAGGCTCGAATTCAACAAGCAGGCGATTCGATTACCCCCGACATATTAAGTAATGTTTCGAATTCAGTGCTGCCCCGCCGTGCTCGAATGTGCATAAGAAATCGTGGTGGACACTTTCAACACTTGCTGTGAAATTTTAAAAATTGTTTCATTATTAGTTGTGTGTTAAATTCATTTTTAATTGTTATTTTGTTATTGTTTTTTCTGTAGTGAAATGCCTTCATTGTTTTTACTTCTAATTGTGTTAACGTTTTATTGGAGTCGAAATTGCAGTAACTCTTTAGAAGTTCTAATTCACTTATTTTATCATATTTTTCCATGACAAGTATGATAAAAAAGAAAAAAATATTTTTTTATCGAAAAGTCTTTCTTTAATTATTTGTTTAGTTCCAATGAATAAATATGGCATATGACATATCGGCAAAAAAAGGAGAAAAATCTGCATGTGCTGACACTATTTTCCACTTGATCCGTTCAAAAGTAAATTAAAGTAAAGTGAAAACAAAGTAAAGTAAAGAAAAGTAAAGTAAAAAAGTACCGTCAAGAGTAAATCCCAAAATACAGCAATTCTGAAAAAAATAGAGCCCCATTATGGGTCTATTGTGCCAACAATTTTTGTCTAAACATTTTTTCTGTATTTCTCTTCAACTAACGGAGATATATGGATTGGAAATATTCAGCAATTTCTAGTTTTTCCGCCACAACTCTTAAGTAACAAGTAAGCCATGAATTTCAAATTTATGCAACCATTTTGTAGCTTATAAGAAATAGCCCATTTTTTTAAGTATTTTTTTTGCACGATTAATATTAAACGAGTAACTCACGATGGCCCTGATAAAATGAACAGTCTATATATATATATATATATATATATATATATATATATATATATATATATATATATATATATATATATATATATATATATATATATAATAATAATAAAATATATATAAATTATCAATGAAACAAATCGTAGATCACTCTGAAGATCCTCAATGAAGGTGAAAGAACTTGTACAACGTCTAAGTGGTTCGTTTCCGTTCGTCCAGATATGTTCCGTATATATTTTTTTCTTCTGTCCGTGTATTGTCATTGAACTCCATCGAAACGGCTGGACTGATTTTTATGATGATTAAGTTGACTCGAGAATGGTTTTCAGCTTCACAATTTGATGTGATATAATAACTATTTATGTAACCAGTTGGGAAAAGTACTATTTTGTGTACCGAGCAGATTTCTGTGGAACGAGCGCTAGCGAGTTCCGCAAAAGGATGCGAGTTACGCAAAATAATGTATCCCAACGTGTTTCATACAAGATTTTTTCTAATTTTCATCAATTTTGTATTTTATGAGAAGAAAACTGTGAATTGTATACATTTAAAAACAATCCAGTAGGTTGTAACGGTGTGCCAGCTCGTCACTTTCATTGCTTGTCAGATCTAAATAACCTATTATGAAATGAACTTAATTCAATTAATTGAAAACTCGGTTTGTGCCCGGCGCATTCGCCATTTATTCGGGTATACCTGATGAATTCCCCGGCATATCGTCGGAATCCAAGATCTAATGGCAATAAAACTAACATGGGACCTTCTTGAAAACACCCATTTTTCAATAAAAAGAGAATTTTCAAAATTGATTCATGAATGAGTTCTGAGGTAACGAACATAAAAAAAAGCATACAGTCGAATTGAGAACCTCCTACTTTTTTGATGTCGGTTAATAAGGTAGCGCGAAAATTGCAAAATTTTAATGGGTATGGCAAATGATTTTGAATATCTCCAACCGATTTCGCCATTTTTTTAAAGGCCTTTTGGCATTTTATACAGGGACGACAAAGATGGAATGTTCGAAAATTTCGGTGGCGATATTTCAAAACCATTGTAACGCGTTAATGGATTTTGAGGAGCCTTGCGTAGCTTATTTTCTGTAGATTTTTCTTCGCCAGATTAATTTTCCACCCGATAAGGTTTTTTTACAGCATAAGCCTTTGCTTAGCTTCTCTTAACTTTGGAAAAAAGTCGTATAGAAATTATAGCCACCGATTTGTAGTATGTCGTCGACTATCAACATAAGGTGTCTCAAAAGTCCAAATCAAACCAAACTTTTCTTTTTTAAATGGAACATCTTATTTTTTATCATCTAGCTATTAGAAAGCTCTTTAGTTTATTTAGTAAATGTAAACATTTCAAACAAAATATTGGATACAACACTATTAGTAAAGTATGCTATGTAATTAGTGTCTGAATGCCGAGACAAGAAACTATTTAAGCTTTTTTTTCGAAAAAGAAAAGTATTTTTACAACTTTCTGCCACCAAGTTCTGGAACAATATTAAGATAATAATTCATATATAATCTTGTAGGAACAATCAATTTCAAAGCAAGTATTTCTATATTCTAGTCACAATATTTACTTACTTATACTTTACTCAATATTGTATTTTCTTGCCATATTTTATATCTATATTATATTTATTTCTATATAAAAAATAATTCGGGGTTTGTTAGTCGTACAAACATTACATAAGGATCAATTTTTTTTATTATAAGTGGTTACACTACGGAACCACTAGGCGTCAAAGGGTTAAGAAATTTTCCAGGAGACATTTTCCATTTATTTTCCAAAATAAATTCATTTTCATGTCATGTGCCCTTTGGTGAACGCGGGATGTATCGGGAAGCCTCGTAGCGCGCTTCATTGTGTTTAAAGGGCTGTTATGCTTTAGTTTAAAAAACTAGACCCAATTTTATTCGAGGCAAAATAAATCTATTAAATTTGGTACTTTTTGGTGGCAAAAACATTCGAATAGCTCAACATATTAGCGGGTTACACGTTAAACAGTTAAGCAACAGTTAAACAACAAGATAAACCTTTTTAAACAGTTGACAATTTGTGTAGCATCTCAAATAACGTCATTTTTTTGAAAGTGAATGTTACTATTAATGCGACAAATTATACATCGATTTAAAGAAAATCAATTATGCTATAAAACTAAAAAAAAACATAATTTTAACTATTTTTACGCTAGATCCACTTATCTGACGTACTATTAGAGAAATGTACTAAATACTGGGAAATTCTCAAGTTAATAATAAAATTATAAGTATCTCTTTTTAATTTTTACTACGCTCAAAACCAGTCTCTATAATTTTGTAGCAATAAAAATATTACGTTATAATAACTGACCTTCGTTCGTAATCAATGTTTTTTAAGCTCACTGATTGTCAATGATATTTTTCTTAATCTCAATGATTTACAATTCGGGATTAAAGTGATTTTTATGATATTTTGGTACATATATAAATCGGGTTTAATAGTTATCAGGGGTAATGACGTTCTACTTGATCTTTATCTTCATATGTAACGGTAAATCCCAAAGTTTGGCTGATGGAATAGTTTTTGTATGATTTAGCTCATAATGCCAATAAGAAGATGCCCCTGGTAGTTATACTTTTAGTTACTGGAGGTATTATAAACTGATTACGTACGTCATGAGTTTGACGTGTTACTATGATGTAAGACTATATTTCATGCTTGCCTCTATCACTTCTGTAAAGAATCTTTAACATCGCAGTGCATGATTCTTTGTCACCAGTAAACCCACGAGCTTTTTTATCGGATACATTTATCTTTGTAACGGAATAATTTTGCTAATCAGTGAATTTATAAGAAAAACTGAAATAAAAAAATTGCGAGATCGGAGGTCGAACGATTTTATCAAATGTCAGTTTTTCAAACAAAATGACTGACTGGTAAAATGTTGAAATAAAGAGAAATTTATCCATACCAGAAAAGCTCGAGGGTTTTTTGGCAAGATAAATTAATGACAGAATATGTGAACGAACAATAACAATAATTATCTTTATTTATACAATTATTATATGGAACAGTTATTAAAAGCACAGTTGTTATAAATTGTTTGGCTTGGTGTACTAATTTATTCTCTTCTCTACTGTCCACACATGTCGAATATTCGTTTTGACTTATTTTATTCGAGGCTCGTAAGTTACTAACAAGATTTTTGTGATGTTCGGGGTGTCAATTTGGAGGTAGGGTTTAACTGATGATGATGACTGAGTGTCCGGTTATGTTTATACGTTGTTGCTCACTTATCCCTGCTTTGGCTAAATGGAAAACTGTACTAGCACGGTTTAGATGATCGGTAATTTTATAATTTGTAATGTCCAGTCCAATTTTAGCAGCGGAATTTTTTGCCCAAGTAGATATCGTATTGATTCCCAGTGGAACATATTTATACCCACCTTTAGATTTTGTGTTTTTCCAAAAGGGATTTGGAGTTAAAAAAAGTTGTTCGCATGTTATGTTTTTGTTTTTTTTTCTAAAAGTAATTTTAACAACGTGTTTAAGTACATGGGAAGCATTGTTTCGGAGGACGGAACAACGAGGAATTATATTAAAAATAGGGCTCGACAAGGAAAAAAAGTAGTTTGTTCGCTGAATTCATTACTCTGGTCAAACAAGATGAAACTTTAAAGGAAAATAACAATCTACACAACTATTGTGGAGCCTATCTTAACTTATGGCTGTGAGTGCTGGCAATTTTCCGAGAAAGAGAAAAATATGATAGAAACGGATTTCAAGAAGATCATGTAATATTTCCAGAATGCAACATGTGAGGAACGAAGAAGTAAGAAGGAAACGGGGCGTGTATTTACCACAGCAGAAAGAGTGGAATCCAGACAGTTACTATGGTATGGTCATGTAATGACGATGGAGATACGTGCTGGCCAAAGAAAGCTTTGAACTATACACCATACAATAGGAGAAGAAAAGGAAGACCGATAGGAGAGAAGGAATTAGGAAAAATATGCGAGAACAAGCCATCGAAGATGATGACTGGGGAGGGATATAAAGAAATGGCGATCGAAATGCGGAATGCGGCACAGGCTCTAGGACCCCCGCAATGTAACTGGACAAATACGGGGGCAATTTTAACAATGTAACGGGACAAATACTTTATCCATGTCATTTTTTGTCATCCATTTGCTATCTGCTAATTTTTTAGACCCGTCTTGTGCCGCCTTTCAAAAAATTTTATCGTATTCAATTCTCCCTGTTGGATTTTTTCTTCATTAAAGTGGTAAATTTTGCAGTTTACTGCTTCTCTTCCTGTCCAAGCTAATTCATAAGAAGCTATATGACAGAATATATTTTGTAATCCCTCTGGTTCGTCTATATTCCACAATTTTGCCATGTTAAGTATATATGTTTCTTGTCAGAGCAATCAGACTCTATTGTTTTATCAGAAAGCTATTTGGTTGTATATAGCCGCGAAAATAAACGAGTGACAAAGCATTCGTTCGGAGGTATGTGGACATAATGACACAAACCAAATTTTTACCAAACCCCGAGCTTGGGGCTAATCTATTCGACCGAATGCATTCGTCTTCGTTATCTGTATGAATGCGCACCTTTATTGGAAGCCTTTATTAAAGCGTAGAGCATATACAATTAAGAATATTGCCTTTCGGAAAAGGAAGAAAGATCCAAAATACACAGATGCTCAGTTAGAGAGAATCCCGAGATGTTGCCATCCGTTGAGGCGAGTGCGTTTCGTCAACAAGCTGATCGTGATGGACGATGAAAAATATTTCACTTAACTTTGGGATGATGGTTTCTACACGGATAATTACGAGAATGTCCCTGATGATGTGTGTTAAAAAAGCAAAAAAAGTTTGAGGAAAAATTTTTGGTACGATGTGCAATTTATGAGGCAGCCCTACATTGGATTTGTTCGGGGCGAAGCCTTAAATGCAGAGCGTTATATCCAGAGACGTCTGCTTCAGTTGTTGGTTACACATCATGCGGATGATGAAACAAAGTTTTTGGCCATATCTTGCTTCATTCCATCATGCGAGAATCACAAGGACAACAAGATCAACTTTGTACCGAAAGTAGACAATCCCCCTAACCTACCTTAGGCTCGCCCTATTGAAGAGTTCTGGACAATATTGAGTTGGAAAGTCTATAATAAAGATTTAAGTTTATTTAAATAGAAAAAAATAAATTAAACTAGAAATAGAAAAATATAATTTAAGACTGCTTCAGATGTACCTATGCAATAATATATCGGCATATAACTAACATGAAACAAAATTAATTAACACACATGTGATGTTTATCGTGGAACATAGTATTGGTAGATATGTACGGATATATCACTGATATTTTATTACAACGATACCAATTTAAAGTTGTGACAAAGACAAACAGTTGCGTATTTCACTGTATTTGAAACTAATTAATGAACACTTTTTTAAATTAAATTTAATCTCGCAATATAATCAAGTAAACCATGACATTTGAAGGAGGTCTAAAATAGACTTGAGAATCACTTGACATGTCATCTACTTGTTTTTAAGAGCTACAGAGATTAATCTGGCAAATCAAGTGTTTCTTTTATATAAATTTCCATTTTAAGTGGAGATGATTCGCATGTACAATTAAATACGTCTTATCATTTATCCATTTACATCCTTAATCGCCTAGTACTTGAAGATGGATTTGTTGTGAGTAAAAATAGAATAATATATTTGTTTGATGAACGTCGAGAGGATCATTGAGAGGATCAGAGTTGCATTTATATTGATGTACGTAGTGTAGGCAAATTTTAAATTAATTTAGTAATGACGCAAGAAGGAATTATTTTCTTTTATGGAACGTTGCAATGAAAAGGGACCTGATCCTTGTGGTACGCCACTCACTACTTCGAATATTAATTTATAGTAACTTTGTTATATTTTAACATGAGGCACAGCACGCTAAAAAAATGTAGTTTGTACAATTAAAAATTGTACTTTGTAGTCATTTCATTACATATCTGTATCATATTAAACCATATAAGGAAAAATAGAAGAATTTCTTTTAGAAGATACATAATCCCCCCGTAATCAATCAAAGCGCATTAAAGCAATCGCAGATAATCACACCATAACTTTTCGAATCTATAAATGGAACGCATTATCAAAAAATCTGTCGGCTAATCCGTTCGTTATTTAAAATATTTGCGCGACAATCTCTGTCGAATCAGTGATAAGAAGCTTCATTGACTAAAATCCGGAGCCTTTTATTATTAGACTTTATCTTAGGCTGCTGGGCTTACCCAACGTATTCGATGATAATGACGTCGGATGACGTCGCTATGCATGGACGTTAGAGTAGGTACATAGGGGTTCATCTATTAAAAAAATCCGAGTGAGCCGAAACTTTGCATAGATTTTTACTTTTATTATACTAATAATATATCAAAAGTCCCCACTGATATCTTGTTTGCGTTTCAAGTTATTCAAGGTCAAATGTCACAGGAATTGTTTTTTCGCAAATATTTTGCATTTTGTAAGTCCAATGACTTTTTTTGGTTAAAAAAATGTTATATATACATGTTTTATTTAAAACCAACCGTTTCCACAGCAAAAGCCAAGAAAACACAGGGTAGCGGTGCATCTGTTTCCACACCACCTCAGAGGTAGGATGCACGTTTTTTTTACATGGTTTCCCCGGTAGGCCTAATCCATGGTTTTGCTTGTTCTACAGCTCATCCTCATTCTCGAAATCTGTCACCTCTTCCACGTCTTCGTCCTCTGTCATCTCCTCCAAGTTCTTGTCCTTTATCTCCTCCAGGTTCTCGTCATCCTCCCCAACATTTTCTTCTTCTATATCTTGTGTCAAGAGTTCAACAAGATCAAGCTCTTCATCTTCTTCATTCTGAACAGTGGCGGCTCGTGCCAAATTAAACAGGCAGTGCCGAAACTGGCAGACACATATGAAGTGCGAAATTTTTTAAAATTTTTAAGGTCACGCGTTTTCCTGGCACTTCAGAATTTCAATAAAATATCCATTTGAACAAAAATACAGGCTTTCACAAGAATAATTATTTGAGTTTATGATTACCATGGCCACCGGTTGTGCATTATTGTTTTGATTTTCAACACACATAAGGTAATTGGGGGGAAGATGCTTAAAGGGGTAAGATGCCAAACCAAAATAGTTACGCTACTATGTAACAGATCTAGTGAAAGTCGCGCGTGGAGTTGTATTTCCATTTACCAAAACAGATGAGAATCTGTCGCCGCGTTTTTAACGGTGTTTACTGTTTAAAGTGCAGGTGGTCGTATATATTGAGACGGGTAAGTTTTTTACGACTTCTAGATTTTTATTAGTCACATGCAAGTGTGCAATAGTTTTAACAATAAATCTTACCAGCATTGAAGAACGTAATGTTATGCGTCAAAACATAACCTTTAAATATTACAATAGTTGGGTTTCATTGTATTAAACGGTTTGGTATCCCTCTTAGGTTTGAGGAAAGATGCCAAATGTTTATTGGGGTAAGATGCCATATATAATTTAATGAGTAGGATTTCCGGTAAGTTAATATTAAAATGTAAGTAAGCCCTCTTCTTGCAGTTTAAGATGCCGAGAACCTACATAAGAATTTCGAACAGAGGTGGTTGGTCAGAAGAAGACCTAAAGTCTGCCGTAGATGTTTTAAGAGACGGTGGTCGAAGTGCAAACTCTATTGCAAAAGAATTTGGAATTCCATTGCGTACGTTGTTAAGGCGGGTCCGCACTAATAAATTAGAAAAGGGTCCTTTGGGTCCTACTGGATGTTTAGGAGAAGAAAATGAAGAAAGGCTGGTCTCCTACATACAGAGCTTAGAAAAAATTGATTACGCTCCGACATCAAAAGACGTTAGGCACCTGGCGTTTACATTTGCTGAAAAAACGCTCTAAAGTGTAGATGTAATAAAGACGTTCAACTTGCAGGCTATGACTGGTTTAATCTTTTTTTGAGAAGGCAGCCGACTTTGTCAATGAGAGTGGCTCAGGGTCGATCTATTGCTCGTTCACTGGGAATGTCTCATAACGAGGTTGATCCATATTTTAAGTTACTTGGGGAGACATTGGAAAAACACAATTTGCTTGATAAGCCAGGAAATATTTTTAATATGGACGAAACCGGGCTGCAGCTTTGTAATAAGACTGGCAAAGTTATTGCCCCTAAAGGCTCCAAGGATGTTCAGTCAGTGACAAGTGCAGAGAAAGAGGAGACTATAAGTATTATAGCATGCTGCCATGCCGAAGGCAATTATCTCCCACCTTACGTTATATTTAAAGGGAAGAATAAGAAAAAAGAGTTTGAAGACAATATGCCACCTGGTTCAACCGTTGTTATGTCGCCGAATTCAGCCTACGTTAAAAGTAGTATTTTTGCGTCATGGATAAAAGATAATTTTTTACCTAGAAAAGGGCCCGGTCCTGTTGTGTCGGTTCTTGATGGACATGCTTCCCATTGCAGCGATGTTGACATGTTGGACTTTTTAGCCGAAAATGATATTCATGTACTATGTTTACCAAGTCATAATACGCACTGGCTACAACCTCTTGACAGGTAATTTTTTAAGCCATTAAAGACTTACTGGAACAGTGCTTGTGGGCAGTGGATCCGAAATCATCCTGGACGTAGAATTACAAGATATCAGTTTGGAGAATTATTAAATCAGGCATTGAAACAAGCCGCGACCAACTAGAATGATGTTTCTGGGTTTGAGGCATGCGGAATATTTCCATTAAACCAACATAAAATTCCGGATCATGCATATGTGCTCTCAGAACAATCATTTCAACATGCCGGAAATTCAGTCCATATCGTTGCCGAAAATTCTGAAGACCCTATTGAATCTGAAGGCGAAAACACCGATTTAAATAGAATAATATCATTTGAGGATATTGCCCCGCTCCCTTCCATACCTGGTCCAAGCAGCAGACCACATCCTCGTAAACAACATGCTGAACTGCTTACTTCCCCAGAATTCCGTGAAAGAAAACACCATAAACTTAATGAAATACTTCAAAAAGCTAAAGAAAAGGAAGCTAGAAACTCAAGAGCCCATAAGAAAAAAACTCTTCAGAAGAAGAGAAGAACCTCAAAAAATCAAAAACATCTGGAAAACAGCAGCAGCAGTGACGAAAGTAATAATAATACCAATATTGTTTCAGATCACAGCTCAGATGACATAGAGAATGACGATGACAAATATTGTGCCATTTGCAATGGATATTATCATGACAAAAAGGGCCCTAAAGTTGATTCGTTGTGCTGTATAATTTACAAAAGGTGGCTGCATGAAAGCTGCACTTCCGAGGCTAACACTTGTGATCCTTGTGCTAAAAAAATATGAATTTTTTAGATTTTTTGTAACAAAATATTTGCTTTGGGGTAAGATGGCATTCGAGGAGGTCTAAGATGCCAAGGGCTTATTTATTTATTGGTTACACAACACACAGCATAGGCATCTTGCCCCGCAATTTGGCAACTTAGACCCGATATGATGGCATCTTACCCCTATAGTATGTATAAGATGCCAAAGTGACGTCATTATTTTTTTACTTATATTTTTTCACGAAGTTTACTAATTTGGAGTTTCATTTGGCTTTATTTTGTGTTCTACATATATGCTTAGTAGTGACATTAAATTTGAAGCAAATAAAGCTATGTTCCTATTTTTTGCCAAACATTGAAAAAATATTATGCGTCTTCCCCCCAATTACCATATATTTTTATAGATAATTTTCAAAAAATGGTCATAATGTATTAGTACAAAATAATTAATTAATATAAAGATTATAGAAGATTACTTACCCACAGTAGTTGTAGATTACTTCTAACCTCCTGAGATATAATCCTATAGAGAACTCCTAAAACTACTTAATGTCTTTATGTCTATTAAAAAAAAGTTATAAAATTAATTTAATTAACACACGCGATGAAAGTTTTTAACGATAGTTTTAAAGTTTGCGGTAAATTAACTCCATCCTTCTCTCTTTTTTGTTTGCAAAATTTTCAATTACTTTATTATTAAAGTCAATACTGGAGCTTTAAATATGTTTTTTAAGTCTTTATTCAATTCGGCGCTAAAATTTACCAGTTCCCTAAATATGCCCCTATTTGCTGAACCTTCCTTTTCATCGTGACCCCTTAACGCTAATTCAAAACCGTATACAGTTAATTATTTGGTTTAAAACATATCTATTCTTATCTACTTCATCATTATGTTTAATGAGAGCAGTCCGATAAATCGAGTTTAATTGTGTCTTCATATTTGACTTACCC
>CAXKVY010003802.1:0-28030 GCA_964058915.1 Tetropium fuscum | reverse complement strand
AGACTAGAAGTTTTTTAAATAAAAATCGTTTTATCTGTCTATATTTTATTATGAAACGTTTTGTTTTTTCATACATAGTACCAAATATTATCCTAAATCTACAAGATATATAGTAATAAAAACAATATTTTTTGCACTAGTCATGCTTTGTTACATTTCTTTGTTACATTTCTTTTTACATTTGGAAACCATGATTTATAATCTTTTACAACTTGGAGCAAAAACTGTTTTTGGTCTTCATGTTTTGTTAAAATGTCATTGTAGTCACCAATAAGTTTGATTCCCCTCTCAGCGGTATCATTTACAACTTTTATTTTGTTTACAATATTGAAACATCGAGTATAACATTCATTTTCACTCTATGTAGTTGGATCATTTTCCAAAAATTCCATAGACAAACCAAATTTTTTAAAAAACTGTTTAGTGTTCTCGCATATGAGGTCCTGAATTTCCTTGTTTTCAACGTCAGTAATGTCACTAATCATAAGTCGTTTAATATCCTCCTGATTTGGTGATTTACTATTCAAAGCTTTAACCATTTATCTTTTAGTGGTAACTGAAATATCGTCATCAAAGAAAGATAAGCCAATATTAAATTAATTAAGGTACCACAAATGGTTCACTATTTTACTACTTGCGGCTTCAGATATTTCTTTGTCAATATTTTGATAATTAATGAGTTCTTTACAAAAGTCTAAGTCATGAAGCGGTGCTTTATTAGTAAATGGCGCTTTAAACCAGGCCTTTACATAACCCTTTACAATAAAGAGACATATATCTTCAATAGCTATTTTTTCTTTTTTGGCTGTGATGGGCCAGGCTGATCTTGTAAAAACTCTTCTTGGGTTTCAATTATTTCATCTTTATTTTCGTTGGAGTCAGCTGAATTACTGCTTGATGATGGACAGGTGACTGTTTCCTCTAATCTAGCTTTTTCTTGTTGACTTCTTTGCATTCGTTCGGATAATTTCTGTAATTTCTCCTCAGCTGATTTTTCTTGAGAAACAAGTTGGTAATCAATACCATGCATAAATCCAGGACGTCCCTTTTTTCTTTGGTTAATTAAAAACTGTATCTTCATCTATTTTCATCAACTCCAAAGCGTTTGCATGAAAAAATATCAAAAAGATCGTCCAATTTTCCAACGAAAATTTTTTCTTTTCCTCCCGCACTGGCCCTTTTAACCGATTTTTGTAAGTTCCTCCACTCTGCATAAAGTTTATCTAGTTGTTTAACGCAATGAAAATCCTGACGTGTTAGAATGCGAGCTTTATCCCAAAAAACTGACACCTCTTTTATTGTTAATTTAGCACTTTCATGTACACTTAGCTTCACTTTACGAATGTTATAAAAGAGCACTTGTAATACCTGTCTATTAGACGGCAATTTATTGACATATATTATCATTTGTGATGAATAGCGAATTTATATATATTGAGATAAACGAATATTTAGAGCCCAAATCAAAGGTTAAAACATTATAAATACATCATACCATGAAATAATGTAAATTTTATGTTCAATAAAAAGTCCCAACTCTAGTAACGTTGCTCACGCACGTATCTCTATGGGTTTCAAGAGCAATACAAACGTCAACCGGCAACGATGAATCTGATTGGTCAATGTCTATTTATATTAATATCAAAGTTATTTATCGGCGAAAAAATCTAAAACTTACATAATCGTAATAAACAAAAAGTCTCAACAAAATTTATGTAATATAACATCCACATAAACTATGTGTATTTAGAAAGAAAATTGCGTTAGCGTCGCGTAAAAATGGGGCCTCAAGAGCTGTAATCTAGAAGCAGATAAAAGAAATACAGATAACAGATTATTGTCAATAGCTTAGAAGTGAAATTTAAACTGGGTGTATGATAAATTATGGCATTTAAAGGTAAACCTAATTAATTTATAAAAATAGCATTGATGTGATCACCCAGAGTTGTCAACAAAGATAAAACAAGAAGCTGGATTACAGGAGGAAATGCATTTGTTTAACCGGAAAGAAGTTCGGTAGAGACGCATAATAATGCAGGAGTTGAACAGTGATAGCGTGGTAATCAACAGCTAGCTGGTTTTATGTGAGCTAAAATTCATCAAATTTAATGTTTAAAATAGTGCGATGGTGTGCAGAATCCCACTCGGAAATATCTTAAGAACTTTTTAAAAACAATTTTAAGTGAATTCGGTAAACATTCACGACTTTCAAGTGTGGCGTTTCCAGTCAGCGTTAAAGAAAATTCTACGAGTGTGGCAAGCTGATTTATATAAATAAAAGAAGATTCAAATACGAGAAAGTGAGTAGAAATTCTGGAGATATTAAGTTCCGGAAGGGTCAAAATCCAATAAGAAGGTATAACAAACGTATCAAATATAGCAGTTTTCCAGTTCGGAATAGTTCCGATGGATGTCCGCAGGTGTACTAAAGAAGTTGGCCATAGTGTAAAAAAGAAAGCAGCGTGCCAGCTAGATGGCAGCAGGCGTGATGCCAGAGATCACAGTAAACAAAGCCAGTGTTTGTTAAGTGCTTGCTTTCCAAAAAAACGTTACCTTGGTTTCCTATATTCCCAAGAAGGGGATTGGTACCAGGTATTCATTATGAAAGCGAGATTGATGAAAAGACAAATAAGCCGGAAATCATTGGAATATAACCGTACCAAAGGGAGTGCGTTGATTAGTTGTGTGCAGCTTATGATGTTTCGCGAAACACTCGGCGCTAGCCAATGGTCGTTTTTTATTCTTTGATCAATGTTGCAGGAATAAATACTTTCATTATACATTCAACAAACAATTCCACGTGAGATGCTCGAAGACGAAAATTCCTCCATGACTTATCCTTCCAGCTGGTTGAAGAGCTGGAAGGATAAGTCGGATAAGCCGTAATCGAAGAGAATCTTCGATTACGTCTCGCTGGAAATATTCCAAACGTCACCAAGGATCAAATAAGAAGGATTTTAGCGGTGCCACCACCACCACCTCAAGTTCCTGTTGATAGGCGTGGTCGCTGTGCCTATTGCGACAGGAAAAAAATAGGCCTACACGATTTACCTGCGTAAAATGTTAAAAGTTTGTTTGTTTGGAACACTCTTTAAATATTTGTCGCGAATGCTTAGTTCTTGACGATGACAGCGAGTGAAATATGGTTTTAGATTATCTTATATTGTTTTTTTCTGTATTATATATCTATTATAAGAAAAATAAACATTTATCAAAATAAATTAATGCTTTTAACTTCAAATATATTTTAATCATTTGCGGACCGAGAGTCCGCAGGCGACCGTTCTTGTCGTAAAATAGAGCGCGACCTCCGAAAGGTTAATATCAGTGGCAATGGCAATACAGAAACTATTCTTATAATGTATCATTAAAATCTAAAATACTTGTCTCGTATCGCAGATCAATATAATGAAGCAGTCTATCATGGTAACTTGGTTGAGAGTCACAATGCATGTCATTGTGCCCCATAATTGACAATTCGACGAACTCTGATACTGGTCTTTAATTTAATTTGGCATATCCTCAATACCAACGCAATAAAACTTTCCATCAATTAATTAATTAGTTAATTCTGGATTTACTCTGTTTCAATACCGAATAGTCACTTTGGTTATAGCAGTTAAAACAATAAGATAAAATGAGTCGACACTATAACGTCTATTGTTACACTACTAAGGAATTTCAAACATCTTAAGTCCCTCTAATCTGATCATAACAATGTTTAATGTCGTATAGTTAAGCATGTGCTACGTAATATTTTAAGCGTGAAGCTTAGTATCTCGTGAAGATCTTGAGATTTTCTGGAGTACAGATCATGTAAGCCTAATATAAGCCTAATATATTCGGCCCACCAATGAGTTCTTCCGTTTTTCCAATAATATACTTCCCGACTTGTATAATGGATCCATGAATAATAACAGAGGTTATATCATCTATATATAGTCTGAGACTTAATAAGTATACTTATATACTATAAGCAAGATTATGTTCTTTTCTTTCCATCTTTAAAGCGTCTGGCGATAATTATCACTGACAGAAAGTGTCTGCAGTATTGTTACAAAATTTTTAACAATATTCCGTACAACATACTGTTTGTAACATCGAGATATGAGGCATAGAAAAATTTCAAAGGATACCCACGATTGCCGCAATGAGACAGCTGCTATGACGTAGTCCACAAAATTTTGCACGGCATAAATTGTAAAAGGAAACAATATTCTGTGCCGGGTTCAGTTTCTTGACATCGTCGGTTTTTGTTTTTATGTCAGACATCACGTGTAGTGTGTTTTTCTAGGACAAATAAATTGGATTACTGTGTCTGTTGTGATAAATAGTAAACTTATATTTGTGTTTAGTTTTTTAGTAGGTATTTAATAAATTAATCATGAATAAGATCGGCGATTTAAAAACTTTTAGTAACTTTTCACTGGAAGAAAAACTTAAAGTTAAAGAGTTAGGACGACCAACGCCGGATTTAAATATTATAAAACAAAGTGGCAGTGGACAAAAATCTCGTTCCCGTAAATTTAATAAAACTATCTACGGTAAAAATAATTGGTTGTGTGGATATGAAGAGACTAATAAACTGTTTTGTTTTGTATGTGTCCTGTTTGGAGGTGATGAAACTTGGTCGACAAATGGCACGGACGATCTTGTTTATATATGGGACACAATGAAAACCCACGAAAAATCTAAAGTTCACATGAACAACGTGTTCAGTTTTTCCATGCTGGGTAAGTCAAATATGAAGCCACAATTAAACTCGATTTATCGGACTGCTCTCATTAAACATAATGATGAAGTAGATAAGAATAGATATGTTTTAAACCAAATAATTAACTGTATACGGTTTTGAATTAGCGTTAAGGGGTCACGATGAAAAGGAAGGTTCAGCAAATAGGGGCATATTTAGGGAACTGGTAAATTTTAGCGCCGAATTGGATAAAGACTTAAAAAACATATTTAAAGCTCCAGTATTGACTTTAATAATAAAGTAATTGAAAATTTTGCAAACAAAAAAGAGAGAAGGATGGAGTTAATTTACCGCAAACTTTAAAACTATCGTTAAAAACTTTCATCGCGTGTGTTAATTAAATTAATTTTATAACTTTTTTTTAATAGACATAAAGACATTAAGTAGTTTTAGGAGTTCTCTATAGGATTATATCTCAGGAGGTTAGAAGTAATCTACAACTACTGTGGGTAAGTAATCTTCTATAATCTTTATATTAATTAATTATTTTGTACTAATACATTATGACCATTTTTTGAAAATTATCTATAAAAATATATGGTAATTGGGGGGAAGACGCATAATATTTTTTCAATGTTTGGCAAAAAATAGGAACAGCTTTATTTGCTTCAAATTTAATGTCACTACTAAGCATATATGTAGAACACAAAATAAAGCCAAATGAAACTCCAAATTAGTAAACTTCGTGAAAAAATATAAGTAAAAAAATAATGACGTCACTTTGGCATCTTATACATACTATAGGGGTAAGATGCCATCATATCGGGTCTAAGTTGCCAAATTGCGGGGCAAGATGCCTATGCTGTGTGTTGTGTAACCAATAAATAAATAAGCCCTTGGCATCTTAGACCTCCTCGAATGCCATCTTACCCCAAAGCAAATATTTTGTTACAAAAAATCTAAAAAATTCATATTTTTTTAGCACAAGGATCACAAGTGTTAGCCTCGGAAGTGCAGCTTTCATGCAGCCACCTTTTGCAAATTATACAGCACAACGAATCAACTTTAGGGCCCTTTTTGTCATGATAATATCCATTGCAAATGGCACAATATTTGTCATCGTCATTCTCTATGTCATCTGAGCTGTGATCTGAAACAATATTGGTATTATTATTACTTTCGTCACTGCTGCTGCTGTTTTCCAGATGTTTTTGATTTTTTGAGGTTCTTCTCTTCTTCTGAAGAGTTTTTTTCTTATGGGCTCTTGAGTTTCTAGCTTCCTTTTCTTTAGCTTTTTGAAGTATTTCATTAAGTTTATGGTGTTTTCTTTCACGGAATTCTGGGGAAGTAAGCAGTTCAGCATGTTGTTTACGAGGATGTGGTCTGCTGCTTGGACCAGGTATGGAAGGGAGCGGGGCAATATCCTCAAATGATATTATTCTATTTAAATCGGTGTTTTCGCCTTCAGATTCAATAGGGTCTTCAGAATTTTCGGCAACGATATGGACTGAATTTCCGGCATGTTGAAATGATTGTTCTGAGAGCACATATGCATGATCCGGAATTTTATGTTGGTTTAATGGAAATATTCCGCATGCCTCAAACCCAGAAACATCATTCTAGTTGGTCGCGGCTTGTTTCAATGCCTGATTTAATAATTCTCCAAACTGATATCTTGTAATTCTACGTCCAGGATGATTTCGGATCCACTGCCCACAAGCACTGTTCCAGTAAGTCTTTAATGGCTTAAAAAATTACCTGTCAAGAGGTTGTAGCCAGTGCGTATTATGACTTGGTAAACATAGTACATGAATATCATTTTCGGCTAAAAAGTCCAACATGTCAACATCGCTGCAATGGGAAGCATGTCCATCAAGAACCGACACAACAGGACCGGGCCCTTTTCTAGGTAAAAAATTATCTTTTATCCATGACGCAAAAATACTACTTTTAACGTAGGCTGAATTCGGCGACATAACAACAGTTGAACCAGGTGGCATATTGTCTTCAAACTCTTTTTTCTTATTCTTCCCTTTAAATATAACGTAAGGTGGGAGATAATTGCCTTCGGCATGGCAGCATGCTATAATACTTATAGTCTCCTCTTTCTCTGCACTTGTCACTGACTGAACATCCTTGGAGCCTTTAGGGGCAATAACTTTGCCAGTCTTATTACAAAGCTGCAGCCCGGTTTCGTCCATATTAAAAATATTTCCTGGCTTATCAAGCAAATTGTGTTTTTCCAATGTCTCCCCAAGTAACTTAAAATATGGATCAACCTCGTTATGAGACATTCCCAGTGAACGAGCAATAGATCGACCCTGAGCCACTCTCATTGACAAAGTCGGCTGCCTTCTCAAAAAAAGATTAAACCAGTCATAGCCTGCAAGTTGAACGTCTTTATTACATCTACACTTTAGAGCGTTTTTTTCAGCAAATGTAAACGCCAGGTGCCTAACGTCTTTTGATGTCGGAGCGTAATCAATTTTTTCTAAGCTCTGTATGTAGGAGACCAGCCTTTCTTCATTTTCTTCTCCTAAACATCCAGTAGGACCCAAAGGACCCTTTTCTAATTTATTAGTGCGGACCCGCCTTAACAACGTACGCAATGGAATTCCAAATTCTTTTGCAATAGAGTTTGCACTTCGACCACCGTCTCTTAAAACATCTACGGCAGACTTTAGGTCTTCTTCTGACCAACCACCTCTGTTCGAAATTCTTATGTAGGTTCTCGGCATCTTAAACTGCAAGAAGAGGGCTTACTTACATGTTAATATTAACTTACCGGAAATCCTACTCATTAAATTATATATGGCATCTTACCCCAATAAACATTTGGCATCTTTCCTCAAACCTAAGAGGGAAGATACCAAACCGTTTAATACAATGAAACCCAACTATTGTAATATTTAAAGGTTATGTTTTGACGCATAACATTACGTTCTTCAATGCTGGTAAGATTTATTGTTAAAACTATTGCACACTTGCATGTGACTAATAAAAATCTAGAAGTCGTAAAAAACTTACCCGTCTCAATATATACGACCACCTGCACTTTAAACAGTAAACACCGTTAAAAACGCGGCGACAGATTCTCATCTGTTTTGGTAAATGGAAATACAACTCCACGCGCGACTTTCACTACATCTGTTACATAGTAGCGTAACTATTTTGGTTTGGCATCTTACCCCTTTAAGATCTTCCCCCCAATTACCTTATGTGTGTTGAAAATCAAAACAATAATGCACAACCGGTGGCCATGGTAATCATAAACTCAAATAATTATTCTTGTGAAAGTCTGTATTTTTGTTCAAATGGATATTTTATTGAAATATAAAATATTGAAATATAAAAAATTTTAAAAAATTTCGCACTTTATATGTGTCTGCCAGTTTCGGCACTGCCTGTTTAATTTGGCACGAGCCGCCACTGTTCAGAATGAAGAAGATGAAGAGCTTGATCTTGTTGAACTCTTGACACAAGATATAGAAGAAGAAAATGTTGGATGACGAGAGGAGGAGACGAAAACCTGGAGGAGATAAAGGACAAGAACTTGGAGGAGATGAGAGAGGACGAAGACGTGGAAGAGGTGACAGATTTCGAGAATGAGGATGAGCTGTAGAACAAGCAAAACCATGGATTAGGCCTACCGGGGAAACCATGTAAAAAAAACGTGCATCCTACCTCTGAGGTGGTGTGGAAACAGATGCAATGCTACCCTGTGTTTTCTTGGCTTTTGCTGTGGAAACGGTTGGTTTTAAATAAAACATGTATATATAACATTTTTTTAACCAAAAAAAGTCATTGGACTTACAAAATGCAAAATATTTGCGAAAAAACAATTCCTGTGACATTTGACCTTGAATAACTTGAAACGCAAACAAGATATCAGTGGGGACTTTTGATATATTATTAGTATAATAAAAGTAAAAATCTATGCAAAGTTTCGGCTCACTCGGATTTTTTTAATAGATGAACCCCTATGTACCTACTCTAACGTCCATGCATAGCGACGTCATCCGACGTCATTATCATCGAATACGTTGGGTAAGCCCAGCAGCCTAAGATAAAGTCTAATAATAAAAGGCTCCGGATTTTAGTCAATGAAGCTTCTTATCACTGATTCGACAGAGATTGTCGCGCAAATATTTTAAATAACGAACGGATTAGCCGACAGATTTTTTGATAATGCGTTCCATTTATAGATTCGAAAAGTTATGGTGTGATTATCTGCGATTGCTTTAATGCGCTTTGATTGATTACGGGGGGATTATGTATCTTCTAAAAGAAATTCTTCTATTTGTCCTTATATGGTTTAATATGATACAGATATGTAATGAAATGACTACAAAGTACAATTTTTAATTGTACAAACTACATTTTTTTAGCGTGCTGTGCCTCATGTTAAAATATAACAAAGTTACTATAAATTAATATTCGAAGTAGTGAGTGGCGTACCACAAGGATCAGGTCCCTTTTCATTGCAACGTTCCATAAAAGAAAATAATTCCTTCTTGCGTCATTACTAAATTAATTTAAAATTTGCCTACACTACGTACATCAATATAAATGCAACTCTGATCCTCTCAATGATCCTCTCGACGTTCATCAAACAAATATATTATTCTATTTTTACTCACAACAAATCCATCTTCAAGTACTAGGCGATTAAGGATGTAAATGGATAAATGATAAGACGTATTTAATTGTACATGCGAATCATCTCCACTTAAAATGGAAATTTATATAAAAGAAACACTTGATTTGCCAGATTAATCTCTGTAGCTCTTAAAAACAAGTAGATGACATGTCAAGTGATTCTCAAGTCTATTTTAGACCTCCTTCAAATGTCACGGTTTACTTGATTATATTGCGAGATTAAATTTAATTTAAAAAAGTGTTCATTAATTAGTTTCAAATACAGTGAAATACGCAACTGTTTGTCTTTGTCACAACTTTAAATTGGTATCGTTGTAAAAAAATATCAGTGATATATCCGTACATATCTACCAATACTATGTTCCACGATAAACATCACATGTGTGTTAATTAATTTTGTTTCATGTTAGTTATATGCCGATATATTATTGCATAGGTACATCTGAAGCAGTCTTAAATTATATTTTTCTATTTCTAGTTTAATTTATTTTTTTCTATTTAAATAAACTTAAATCTTTATTATAGACTTTCCAACTCAATATTGTCCAGAACTCTTCAATAGGGTGAGCCTAAGGTAGGTTAGGGGGATTGTCTACTTTCGGTACAAAGTTGATCTTGTTGTCCTTGTGATTCTCGCATGATGGAATAAAGCAAGATATGGCCAAAAACTTTGTTTCATCATCCGCATGATGTGTAACCAACAACTGAAGCAGACTTCTCTGGATATAACGCTCTGCATTTAAGGCTTCGCCCCGAACAAATCCAATGTAGGGCTGCCTCATAAATTGCACATCGTACCAAAAAATTTTCCTCAAACTTTTGTTGCTTTTTTAACTCACATCATCAGGGACATTCTCGTAATTATCCGTGTAGAAACCATCATCCCAAAGTTAAGTGAAATATTTTTCATCGTCCATCACGATCAGCTTGTTGACGAAACGCACTCGCCTCAACGGATGGCAACATCTCGGGATTCTCTCTAACTGAGCATCTGTGTATTTTGGATATTTCTTCCTTTTCCGAAAGGCAATATTCTTAATTGTATATGCTCTACGCTTTAATAAAGGCTTCCAATAAAGGTGCGCATTCATACAGATAACGAAGACGAATGCATTCGGTCGAATAGATTAGCCCCAAGCTCGGGGTTTGGTAAAAATTTGGTTTGTGTCATTATGTCCACATACCTCCGAACGAATGCTTTGTCACTCGTTTATTTTCGCGGCTATATACAACCAAATAGCTTTCTGATAAAACAATAGAGTCTGATTGCTCTGACAAGAAACATATATACTTAACATGGCAAAATTGTGGAATATAGACGAACCAGAGGGATTACAAAAGATATTCTGTCATATAGCTTCTTATGAATTAGCTTGGACAGGAAGAGAAGCAGTAAACTGCAAAATTTACCACTTTAATGAAGAAAAAATCCAACAGGGAGAATTGAATACGATAAAATTTTTTGAAAGGCGGCACAAGACGGGTCTAAAAAATTAGCAGATAGCAAATGGATGACAAAAAATGACATGGATAAAAGTATTTGTCCCGTTACATTGTTAAAATTGCCCCCGTATTTGTCCAGTTACATTGCGGGGGTCCTAGAGCCTGTGCCGCATTCCGCATTTCGATCGCCATTTCTTTATATCCCTCCCCAGTCATCATCTTCGATGGCTTGATCTCGCATATTTTTCCTAATTCCTTATCTCCTATCGGTCTTCCTTTTCTTCTCCTATTGTATGGTGTATAGTTCAAAGCTTTCTTTGGCCAGCACGTATCTCCATCGTCATTACATGACCATACCATAGTAACTGTCTGGATTCCACTCTTTCTGCTGTGGTAAATACACGCCCCGTTTTCCTTCTTACTTCTTCGTTCCTCACATGTTGCATTCTGGAAATATTACATGATCTTCTTGAAATCCGTTTCTATCATATTTTTCTCTTTCTCGGAAAATTGCCAGCACTCACAGCCATAAGTTAAGATAGGCTCCACAATAGTTGTGTAGATTGTTATTTTCCTTTAAAGTTTCATCTTGTTTGACCAGAGTAATGAATTCAGCGAACAAACTACTTTTTTTCCTTGTCGAGCCCTATTTTTAATATAATTCCTCGTTGTTCCGTCCTCCGAAACAATGCTTCCCATGTACTTAAACACGTTGTTAAAATTACTTTTAGAAAAAAAAACAAAAACATAACATGCGAACAACTTTTTTTAACTCCAAATCCCTTTTGGAAAAACACAAAATCTAAAGGTGGGTATAAATATGTTCCACTGGGAATCAATACGATATCTACTTGGGCAAAAAATTCCGCTGCTAAAATTGGACTGGACATTACAAATTATAAAATTACCGATCATCTAAACCGTGCTAGTACAGTTTTCCATTTATCCAAAGCAGGGATAAGTGAGCAACAACGTATAAACATAACCGGACACTCAGTCATCATCATCAGTTAAACCCTACCTCCAAATTGACACCCCGAACATCACAAAAATCTTGTTAGTAACTTACGAGCCTCGAATAAAATAAGTCAAAACGAATATTCGACATGTGTGGACAGTAGAGAAGAGAATAAATTAGTACACCAAGCCAAACAATTTATAACAACTGTGCTTTTAATAACTGTTCCATATAATAATTGTATAAATAAAGATAATTATTGTTATTGTTCGTTCACATATTCTGTCGTTAATTTATCTTGCCAAAAAACACTCGAGCTTTTCTGGTATGGATAAATTTCTCTTTATTTCAACATTTTACCAGTCAGTCATTTTGTTTGAAAAACTGACATTTGATAAAATCGTTCGACCTCCGATCTCGCAATTTTTTTGTTTCAGTTTTTCTTATAAATTCACTGATTAGCAAAATTATTCCGTTACAAAGATAAATGTATCCGATAAAAAAGCTCGTGGGTTTACTGGTGACAAAGAATCATGCACTGCGATGTTAAAGATTCTTTACAGAAGTGATAGAGGCAAGCATGAAATATAGTCTTACATCATAGTAACACGTCAAACTCATGACGTACGTAATCAGTTTATAATACCTCCAGTAACTAAAAGTATAACTACCAGGGGCATCTTCTTATTGGCATTATGAGCTAAATCATACAGAAACTATTCCATCAGCCAAACTTTGGGATTTACCGTTACATATGAAGATAAAGATCAAGTAGAACGTCATTACCCCTGATAACTATTAAACCCGATTTATATATGTACCAAAATATCATAAAAATCACTTTAATCCCGAATTGTAAATCATTGAGATTAAGAAAAATATCATTGACAGTGAGCTTAAAAAACATTGATTACGAACGAAGGTCAGTTATTATAACGTAATATTTTTATTGCTACAAAATTATAGAGACTGGTTTTGAGCGTAGTAAAAATTAAAAAGAGATACTTATAATTTTATTATTAACTTGAGAATTTCCCAGTATTTAGTACATTTCTCTAATAGTACGTCAGATAAGTGGATCTAGCGTAAAAAGAGTTAAAATTATGTTTTTTTTTAGTTTTATAGCATAATTGATTTTCTTTAAATCGATGTATAATTTGTCGCATTAATAGTAACATTCACTTTAAAAAAAATGACGTTATTTGAGATGCTACACAAATTGTCAACTGTTTAAAAAGGTTTATCTTGTTGTTTAACTGTTGCTTAACTGTTTAACGTGTAACCCGCTAATATGTTGAGCTATTCGAATGTTTTTGCCACCAAAAAGTACCAAATTTAATAGATTTATTTTGCCTCGAATAAAATTGGGTCTAGTTTTTTAAACTAAAGCATAACAGCCCTTTAAACACAATGAAGCGCGCTACGAGGCTTCCCGATACATCCCGCGTTCACCAAAGGGCACATGACATGAAAATGAATTTATTTTGGAAAATAAATGGAAAATGTCTCCTGGAAAATTTCTTAACCCTTTGACGCCTAGTGGTTCCGTAGTGTAACCACTTATAATAAAAAAAATTGATCCTTATGTAATGTTTGTACAAATAACAAACCACGAATTATTTTTTTTATAGAAATAAATATAATATAGATATAAAATATGGCAAGAAAATACAATATTGAGTAAAGTATAAGTAAGTAAATATTGTGACTAGAATATAGAAATACTTGCTTTGAAATTGATTGTTCCTACAAGATTATATATGAATTATTATCTTAATATTGTTCCAGAACTTGGTGGCAGAAAGTTGTAAAAATACTTTTCTTTTTCGAAAAAAAAGCTTAAATAGTTTCTTGTCTCGGCATTCAGACACTAATTACATAGCATACTTTACTAATAGTGTTGTATCCAATATTTTGTTTGAAATATTTACATTTACTAAATAAACTAAAGAGCTTTCTAATAGCTAGATGATAAAAAATAAGATGTTCCATTTAAAAAAGAAAAGTTTGGTTTGATTTGGACTTTTGAGACACCTTATGTTGATAGTCGACGACATACTACAAATCGGTGGCTATAATTTCTATACGACTTTTTTCCAAAGTTAAGAGAAGCTAAGCAAAGGCTTATGCTGTAAAAAAACCTTATCGGGTGGAAAATTAATCTGGCGAAGAAAAATCTACAGAAAATAAGCTACGCAAGGCTCCTCAAAATCCATTAACGCGTTACAATGGTTTTGAAATATCGCCACCGAAATTTTCGAACATTCCTTCTTTGTCGTCCCTGTATAAAATGCCAAAAGGCCTTTAAAAAAATGGCGAAATCGGTTGGAGATATTCAAAATCATTTGCCATACCCATTAAAATTTTGCAATTTTCGCGCTACCTTATTAACCGACATCAAAAAAGTAGGAGGTTCTCAATTCGACTGTATGCTTTTTTTTATGTTCGTTACCTCAGAACTCATTTATGAATCAATTTTGAAAATTCTCTTTTTATTGAAAAATGGGTGTTTTCAAGAAGGTCCCATGTTAGTTTTATTGCCATTAGATCTTGGATTCCGACGATATGCCGGGGAATTCATCAGGTATACCCGAATAAATGGCGAATGCGCCGGGCACAAACCGAGTTTTCAATTAATTGAATTAAGTTCATTTCATAATAGGTTATTTAGATCTGACAAGCAATGAATGTGACGAGCTGGCACACCGTTACAACCTACTGGATTGTTTTTAAATGTATACAATTCACAGTTTTCTTCTCATAAAATACAAAATTGATGAAAATTAGAAAAAATCTTGTATGAAACACGTTGGGATACATTATTTTGCGTAACTCGCATCCTTTTGCGGAACTCGCTAGCGCTCGTTCCACAGAAATCTGCTCGGTACACAAAATAGTACTTTTCCCAACTGGTTACATAAATAGTTATTATATCACATCAAATTGTGAAGCTGAAAACCATTCTCGAGTCAACTTAATCATCATAAAAATTAGTACAGCCGTTTCGATGGAGTTCAATGACAATGCACGGACAGAAGAAAAAAATATATACGGAACATATCTGGACGAACGGAAACGAACCACTTAGACGTTGTACAAGTTCTTTCACCTTCATTGAGGATCTTCAGAGTGATCTACGATTTGTTTCATTGATAATTTATATATATTTTATTAATATTATATATATATATATATATATATATATATATATATATATATATATATATATATATATATATATATATATATATATATATATATATATATATATATATATATATATATATATATATATATATATATATATATATATATATATATATATATATATATATATATATATATATATATATATATATATATATATATATATATATATATATATATATATATAGATATATATATAGATATATATATATATATATATATATATATATATATATATATATATATATATATATATATATATATCTATATATATATATATATAGACTGTTCATTTTATCAGGGCCATCGTGAATTACTCGTTTAATATTAATCGTGCAAAAAAAATACTTAAAAAAATGGGCTATCTCTTATAAGCTACAAAATGGTTGCATAAATTTGAAATTCATGGCTTACTTTAAGAGTTGTGGCGGAAAAACTAGAAATTGCTGAATATTTCCAATCCATATATCTCCGTTAGTTGAAGAGAAATACAGAAAAAATGTTTAGACAAAAATTGTTGGCACAATAGACCGATAATGGGGCTCTATTTTTTTCAGAATTGCTGTATTTTGGGATTTACTCTTGACGGTACTTTTTTACTTTACTTTTCTTTACTTTACTTTGTTTTCACTTTACTTTAATTTACTTTTGAACGGATCAAGTGGAAAATAGTGTCAGCACATGCAGATTTTTCTCCTTTTTTTTTTGCCGATATGTCATATGCCATATTTATTCATTGGAACTAAACAAATAATTAAAGAAAGACTTTTCGATAAAAAAATATTTTTTTCTTTTTTATCATACTTGTCATGGAAAAATATGATAAAATAAGTGAATTAGAACTTCTAAAGAGTTACTGCAATTTCGACTCCAATAAAACGTTAACACAATTAGAAGTAAAAACAATGAAGGCATTTCACTACAGAAAAAACAATAACAAAATAACAATTAAAAATGAATTTAACACACAACTGATAATGAAACAATTTTTAAAATTTCACAGCAAGTGTTGAAAGTGTCCGCCACGATTTCTTATGCACATTCGAGCACGGCGGGGCACTGAATTCGAAACATTACTTAATATGTCGGGGGTAATCGAATCGCTTGCTTGTTGAATTCGAGCCTTTAGATTTTAGAGGTTGTACAAGTTCTTTTGCCTTTATTGAGGCTCTTCAGAATGATGTAGGATTTATTTAATTGGTAGTTTATACTTGAATTTACTATCAATACCTATCAATATTTTATCTTACACCAATATAATAATATATTTATTTTAAATTATCCTATTGCGCAATCTAGAACAAATGGCAATTTACATGACTTGACCAATTTAGTTCCCAACAGCTGATTTATCATGTCAAAATATTCGGCTTACCAAACACCTTCTATATTAGACATAAATATTTAAGAGCGTCTAGTATATCAACTAAACCTTTTTTAAGTAATTAAGTATATATCTCTCAACGTGTGGCACTACATCTCTTACGCAAATAA
Organism: Tetropium fuscum; assembly: GCA_964058915.1. Classification (NCBI taxonomy): domain Eukaryota; kingdom Metazoa; phylum Arthropoda; class Insecta; order Coleoptera; family Cerambycidae; genus Tetropium; species Tetropium fuscum. Next base: position 11,576 of record CAXKVY010003802.1, on the reverse strand, counting down.
TAGTATTTGAACGTAAATATTTAATAAATTTACGCTGTAGTTAAATTTATATTTAATAAATACTCCAGATAACAGCCGGTGTTAATTCACTCATGAGATAGACATTATCAATTTTTTTTTTACGTTAGGTGTTAACCGTCAACCTTGATACCATTGAAACTTCTACTATCTCGCCCTCATGGTAAATCTGATGCAATCTAAATATGATCAGTAAAAGATTATTATTATGAAGTTTAAGCAACTATCAATTGTTTCCATGTCCCGTGGGATTGACCCAATCAGGACTGTTGATCGAGCAATGCAAAGTTATATCACAAAAGGAAACAGCTCAATTTATATTTTCACGGGTTGATGGGGGAATCCTGGGTACGATGATCCTATGTCTACAGTCCTTAAAGGATGTCATAAGAGAACAAGGATACGTAGGACTCTAGAAAAGGCACGTACGTGTCCTGGAATATGCTGATGATAATGAACTGCGTTGATTTCTGGTCGGGAAAAAAATCATTGAAGGTTCTTGGCCATGGTTGTAGTTTACATTACGGCTTTATCGCTTCCGCGTTTGATTCGGTGAACGTCCGAATAAAAATGTCGCTTCCGCGTTAATATTTTGCTAATCGAATACATGTATACCTGTTCCTTCGCGATACAAGGACGCATAGAAGAGTGATTGTTGGTCGTTTGTATGCAAATAAAATGCATTCGATATCGCATTGATTTACGAAAGTGAAAGTGTATGAAGTAATACTATGACAAGTTGGGATGGTAATTGCGACAGTAATTGATGCGACGCAAGCTCGTGGCGGATTTTTAAAAATCTAAACAAAAATCGCTATTTTGAAATACTCGAGCACGTCAGATTTTCATACAGACAGTTCAGCTTGATGTCCTGACGGTGCTGATCGATAATCTAACGATTATTTAGAGGGATTTTCTTAAGATGGCGGTTTGAAAAAAAAAATTATGATTTGTTTCAATCATTCAATGTGACATATAAAATGCATGTAAAATAGCATGCAAATAAGAAAAAAGTAACCAGTTTGGTTGAAATTTGTTGAAATTTGTGAAATTTTTCTATCTAGGGGAGACCGGGGTTGTTTGTTGCAATTTTTACATATATGTTTTTAATATCTATTTATTGAACATATTACAAAAGCCTATACTGTTAGCATATAGTTCGTACTTATCCCTACATAATAAATAAAGTAATATTCTTTTATATCAAACACAAAATACACAGTAAATATTTTTAAGAGGTTATGTTACTTGTAACAAGTTACCCCGTACGGGGGTCGGTTGTTACATGTCTGGGGTTCGTTGTTACAAGCTTAAACATCATCATCTGAGTCACAGTTTCGGCATACAAAGAATAAACCTGCATATACACACTTATCATGAGCCCATGAATAACATTTTGTGCATTTTACTCACTCTTCACCCGATTTGGATTCCGAAAAATTCTCAGCACAAACTAAACAAATTGCATCATCGTGATCACTTGATTAACTTTCTATGTTTTTTTTCACACGTTTTGTCGGTTTCGTAAGTTGTTTCCCTTTTTTATATTCGGTAATGTTTTTCTTCACTCCTTTTAGTTTTATTTTCTGTTTAAGTTTCTTGGCATCTCGTTTTTTTGGTTCCTCTTCTAATTCATCTTTGTTGGGTGTGTCTGTTAGGATAGCAGCTTTACGACGTTTACGACCTTTAACATTAGCTTTGCGTGGTTCAGCTTTTGGGAATGGTCGTATATCTGATGGGCTGTAATACAGTGTCTCATTTGAAACACCAGACGATTTAGAAGTAGTGGGTACCTCGGCATTCTGTGACTCAAGTGAGTTGTGAGGTGGTGACTCAAGTGAAGTGTGAGGTATTTGTAAGATCTCTTTTTCGTTTTCTGGATCGTTAGATTCTTGAGTGAATGATTCAACTTCATCTTGGTCATTAAGAGGGATAGGCCGATCAGTCACAGCACATGAAAGAAACTCATCATCATTAAAAATGTGCCTATTAATTGGACAAATTCCGGAAACTCGAAATCCGGACTGAATGTTTTTTGGGGTTGCAGCTAATGGTAAAGCATCGCGCACAATGCCTGGGATGTCATAAATTGACATAGTCTTTCCAGGATTGTTTCTCAACCAAGAATCGCACAAACTGTTCACGTATTTCTTCAGCGGGCCATAGATAGATCGGTCTAGGGGCTGGAGTTTGTGGGAACAATGTGGTGGCAGAGATAAGACTACAACACCATTATCTCTGCATAATTCTATGCCCTTAATGGAAAGATGTGAGTCGTGATTATCCAGAAGCAGTAAAACTGGCCGTTCTCTTGTACACCTCGTATGCTTTATAAAATGCGCAAGAAATGTAACAAAATCTTCCTGACCCATCCAACCTGACTTATTTGCAGTTCCAATGTATCCAGGTGGGCCACTTGCAACAAAATGGCTCCTATAATTTTTGCGCGGGAAAACAAATATTGGAGGAACCATATTTCCGCTAGCACTTACGGCTACAGCCAATGTAACCAAAGCACCTCTTTCGGCAGAGGTCACAGATCCGACTTGTTTCACACCCTTCTTGGCTATGATTCTGTCAGGCCTTTGAACAGTGGTGATTCCAGTTTCATCGACATTGTAAATGTCATGGCATTCAAATTTATATCGATCCATGACTTTTTCGAGCAGATTAAAGAATTTGTTCACATTTTCTCTATTAAAGCTTGTTGCTCGGCTAAGACTAGTGGCTTCAGGTGTACGTAAAGACAATGTTGGATTCCGCTTAAGAAATGCTTGTAACCAGTCAGCTGAAGCCATTGCGTTGTCTTGCCAGGCTTGTCGAACGGATATCTTGTTTTTAATAGCAAATTCAAAGGCCAATCTTCTGACCACTTTAGTCGATAAACCAAAATACATTTTGGAGCATTCGAGTAGGTAGTTAGCGAGTTCAGCTTCCAGCGCATCAGGCAAAATTTGTCGATTTCTCTTGTAACCAACCGTAGGATTTGGTTCATTTGGCCCTGAAAAAGAAAGGTACCTAACAATCAAATATTTTAGGAAAATATTTAAATATATCGATATAATTTATAATTTCTTGAATTTATACTAAACTATATTAAAATGTTAGACAACTTTGTATTCAGCAAACAAAAATATGACCCATGTAAAAGTATCTTACCTTTGTTTTTCATTTTTTTGCAACTCTTTTCATATCTCTGCAACGTCATGAAATTTATAGAGTATTCGTCCGCAACCGTCCTAAGAGATCTTCCATTTTCCAGGACTTCTTTTGCAGCCGTATGGAAAATTTCTGCTGATGAATTTCCTCTTTCAGTTTTTCTTTTGTAGGTTCTCATTTTGTTGCCTATTTAACAAAAAGCTCTCTGTAAATGCATTCGAGATAACATAATCTACCTTATTTCCATAAAGACCGTATATCGGGGTTAGTTGTTACAGTGTAACAACCTACCCCAATCACACATTTAAAACAAACCGTCTTACACTAACCTAACCGTGTATTGAATGCAAATGAACAATATACAGAATTAATACTTACATATGGGTGTTTCATCCGACAAAACAGCTGAGGAGTCACAGTAATAGTAGTAACAGAAACACAAATAGTTAGTTAAAAAATAATTACTAACACGGGCGTAAAACACACAAATTGAAATTACCGGTACAACCGTGACACCGATTATGCCGCCATTACAGTGACACATGGACTGAGCATTAATGCACACGCCAGACTGATGGTGGCGCTGTCTTACACTTCGCGCGGAACTTGACTTAAATGTAACAACCAGCCCCTGTAACAACCAACCCCGGTCTCCCCTACTGCATTTCTCCCCATTCTTCAAGACTTTATAGAAAGTCTGAAGGAGCGTTACATAGCCGAGCGTGACGCCTTCACACGTCTCATTCAACACCCGCAAAAATAAAATTGCTGAGCGGGCCTAAAGAAAATTTCACGTCAAAAGTTTTCACTCCAAAAATGCATCGGAAAATATTCCGCTGTGGTATTTAGAAGAGAAGTAGAAAATTTTAAAGCCATCTACCATTCCAAGCAAGGTTGTAGAGGGTAGTGGAAATAACACCAGTTTTGACGTTGGGATATATATATCTAGTACTTTTAAATAATATTTCGGGAAGTATGAACTGTCTGAGATAGTTTATGACGACAGCTTATTATTGCTGATAAGCAGTTTTTCTATTACATTTTTTTATTAAAATATGCTATCACGCGTGGTCTTCTAAAAGACGCTATCACAAATGCTTCCACACAAGTAGCTGACTGACTAGTTGTACTCCTTCAAAACGAGCTCGGCTGTTCTCTTGTACCTCTTGTTCAAACAGATTTTATCGATATTAATTCGGCCAACTTATTTTCAACAAATACTATTTGTAGGCCAACCATGTTCCTCGGATTCACTGGCTTATAATATTATTAATAAATCTACGGGACCTGTTGCGACGCGCCATTTCGGAAAGCAAACCCAGAGTGTACAATAAATGAATCACCGTTATAATTGCAACTTAAACAAATGGGAGAGCAGCCCCAGCCAGAAATAATTATTGTCCTAGATAAAATTAATTACTATACCCAGAAATGTTCCCTAATCAAATACCTATATGGAAAGAGACCTCTGTGCCTGGGAGATAACTAATTCCGGTAATGAACTGTAATTGTGATGTTTACGTACGCGGAGATGAGGTTTAGGATGTATCGGGAACCAAGACATTCGGCTTAGGCGTCAGACGCCTTTCCCCTCGACGTAATTAATGGAGTCGATTACTTATACACTTACACAGAATGCGAGAGTAACAATTGTATGAAAACTTACAAGCAACGAAGGATCACTTTCAATGTGTATTGCACGATGTTTAGCATAATATGTGAGTTGTCTAGAATTAACTTACTATTTATTATAAAACTATTTCAAATATGCGAATGTTAGTTCACATATTCCGAAGGCTTTTTAGTCGCCTTTATTACACACCCCACAAAAATTATCGCATCACCGAAAATGTTGCATATTTTCTTTAAAGAAAATTTTTTTTTAGCAAATAACGCCCTGTGGAGTTAAAATGCAATAACTGCAAATTACAATTCATAACTGACTAAAGCCTCATCTTTCAGTAACATTCTCTTTTTTGGTTCACTTTATTATCTCTGTTATTAAAGGAGATACGTACTTTTTTAGCACAGCATGTTTCTGTTGATTAAATATAAACTTAATATTGAAAAAAGTGAATAGCATCCATTGCACAAAAAATAAGATAGTATCATCAGCTTTGCAAACTGTCAGTTTGTTTCTGTGCAATTATTATTGAGATCGATTTCCATGCTTTTATTGATTTTTTGTGTAAATTACTTCACCAAATGGTCAACGCGTTTAACACGTCATTTAACTGATGAAGAGGCTATAAGAGCAATTTCCTTGGTCGAAATGGGCGAAGTTAAAGGTACGTGGTCAATGTACTTGGTACTCAACAAAGTACCATTTCAAGAGTTATAAGGCGATACAGGGAAACTGGACAGTACTCTAGGAGGAATGGGCGTAGAAGAGTTACTACAGCTGTGGAGGACCTTACGAGTTACGGCTTTTTACGAGTTACGGCCTTAAGGTCTCGGCATTGTACTGCTCGAGCACTTCGCATGGAATTTGTAGCAGCTGGAAATGTAAATGTTTCTTTACAAACTGTTATAAATCGCCCACGTCTGACTAGGGCACACCGGGTTGCTCGATTACAATTTGCTCGATCGACATTTGCTAGGGAGCACGCTGATTGGGGTCTTGAAGAATGGCCCAATGTACTCTTCACAGATGTATCGAGATTTTGCCTATACTCCTCTGATCGACGTATGCCAGTATACAGAAGGGCAGGTGAGCGTCATTTTCAATGCAACTTTCGTGAAACGGAAAATTTTGGTGGTGGGTCAATCATGATATGAGGAGGGATTTCTTTTCATGGGCGCACGTAGTTGGTGGCAGTCAATGACCCCATGTGATCCCATATGGTCCTTTCATAGGTGATAATTTTAAACTAATGCACGACCAGTGGGATAATAAAAGTATTTCTTTGTTAATTCTGTTGACGTTAATTACTGCTCGTTAATCTAACAATGCAGAAGTGGGATCTACCTGTGTGCAGTGTGTTTTTGTTTTGTGTATCACAATAATGGGCCAAACAAAGAAAACTCATCGAGAGTCCACGTCCTCGTCCTCATCTACATCATCTTCTAAGAGTGTCATCTGACACATCATCTTCTAAGAGTGTTGGTAGTTATCGCCGACAGGTAAAACGGCTCAAAAGTTCGGCTCAGTTATTGTTTTTTCCTACATGTTTTGTACTGTTGTTGGTGTGTCTCTATAAACAATTTCCCTCACGTATCCCCATAAAAAGAAATCCATTTTTGTAAGATCTGGGAATCTAGCAGGCTATTTAATCGGTCCATTCCTTCCAATCCATTGATGAGGGTAGGTATTATTTAAGTGCTCTCTAACTGCATTTAAATGATGTGATGGAGCACCATCTTGCTGAAACCACATCATATTTGGATTTACTTCAGGAAGATTAACCAATAATTGTGGCAGATAGTTTCCGAAAAAATCAAGATAAATAGCGCCAGTCAATGTACCATCAAAGAAATGTGGTCCTATTACATATTCTCCAATAATTCCTCCCCAAACGCTTATATACCATCTGTGTTGGTTATCGCCTTGCATAAAAAAGTGAGGATTTGCCGAAGAATAGTAATGGAAATTATACCTATTATAAAATCCATTTTTATGAAAAGTTGCCTCATCAGTAAATAAAACATTATTGAAGAAGTTGACATCATTTTGTATTTTACCTCTGGCCCAATTACAAAATTGTATGTGCTTTGGAAAATCGCCATCAGATAATTCCTGGTGCAATTGAATATCATATAGATCGACTACTTATTCCTACTAATGAGCTCAGTTCTCTTTGACTAACATGGTGCTTCTCAACCATTGCCAGCACCACATTTTCTTCGTTCACAACACTTTTTATTCGTTCACTTTTTTTTATATTTTCGACATTTTCGGCTTCCATAAATATGCCGAAAAAAGGTTTTGGAAGTTACTAACATCAGGAATCCTTCTTCTAGTATAAAGTTGGTGATAAATTCTAGTGGCAAGTAAACAATTTCTGTCTCACTCGCCAGAAACAAAAGTCTACAAGTTCCGCTTTATTAAAATTCATATTGTAAAATTCCAACTAGGTATTTTAAACTCAATACAAATTACATGACAATTTATACCAAACTGACTTTATACTTCTTAAATTTTACACTTATTTATTTATAAAACGAAAATGAATCATTACATCACATCGTTGAAAAATATACAGGGTGTTCCATTTGAAAAATTTGCGAAAATTCAATTTAAAAAGTTCTTAATTGAAAAATAAATTTTATTTATTTAAAAAACGAAAATGGGTGCAATTACCCATAGGGAAGTACAGTTCTAAATTGAAAAATAATGTTTGGCCACCCTGTACCTTTTTAGGAAATGAAAATGATTCAGAAACATTAATTAGATGTCTCGTAACTGGTATTTCCATAAGTTTTTCCTAAAACCCATAATTGTGACAGTAGTGTTTTTTTTAATATCCATATGCACTATCCATATCCACTTGGTCCTGTAATTTTTTCTTGGCTCGCCCTGTATGTTCAAAAATAATTTCCATTTATAGACTTTTTATTTAGTTTACTTGCATTTTTAAAAGAAAATCTAGCTATCATAGAACTCGATATAGCGAAGTCCGACGCACTATTGCCCCACCCTGTATAACAAATATTATACATTTTGGATACAGAAAATTAAGGACATTTTTTGACCTGAAAATATACGGGGACCTCGATCTTGTTTTATTTTACACCCTGTATATTTTCAGATTTTAAAAACTCATAAAAAATCGCGTTAGCTACTTATTTCAATAAGTTAAATCGGCAGGGGGTAATTGTCAATTTTAAGAGACACCCTGTATATATACATGTCCTGTAATTGGCTCTGTTGGGCAACAAATTAATGTGTGTACAATCTATTCGTAACACATACCTTTTCGACGAACTCTCCTCGTAATACAAACACTCCGCTGAATGGGTCTTTCATTTGGACCTAAAGAGGCGAGAACTGCTTGTTAAAGTACGAATTAATAAATATTTATACTGCCGACTTTAGGGGGTAGTAAACTCCGGAGCGGTGTTGGATTAAACTAAAAGTAAGACGAACACCTCGGGGCACGAGGCTACTTTACCTCCTTGCTTCCCCGACATTGTAGGATACTCTCGGAATCCGTAAACTTACTTAAAATCTCAGGGGAAGTTTGGGTATGACTCATGACTAGTTTTGCAAATTAACGATTACTAAACATGCTAATATGTATGTTTAGTTAAAATGTTTAGCTATAATGTAAACATTAACAAGACCGAAATAAGACAATAAGAAGAAGATATTAATTTAAAAAAATCTTGTTCATCTAAGTTTTTTTTGTTCAAATTTTACTGAAATAAAATCACACCCATCAAAGCTGAATTCGATGTCAAATTATCCAAATTGACACTTGACAGCTGTCAATTAGCTGTCAAAGTGCCTTAACAAAGTGCAATTCTTATTTTTATGTTATGAGTTTATGCTGTTGAGGTAACTCAGTTCATGTATGATGTGAATACAATAATTCGACAATTAGATTCGAGCTGCCATCGAATCTAAAATCAATCTTCCACTGTTTTTCTACGTAACAATTCCGTAACAAGGAATAAAAAAAAATTTTTAGCAGGGATTTCGTTATAGATGATGAGTTACATAACAAGGCTGTTACGCAGACAGTTTACTCTACAATATTCATAGTTATCGCACGTGTATTTTTCTGCAAAGAATGGTCGTTTTTAGAAATATAACCAGTAGATTTAATGATAAAATTGCGGCTAACAGTAATTATGTTGTTATAAATCAAGGAAATATCACGTTTTTCTACATCACGTTTATACATATTATGTTAAATTCACCTAATTCTATTGTAAAATATTGCTTTTTTATTGCACAATTACAGGTATTGCACAATTCGCGAGAATAATAATTACTGTGAAGATACCTTGTGTATAAACATGCGCCTCTTCTCTAAATTATTCAGTTTACTTGAATTTTACTATTCCAAAGTTCCAGTAGTAAAACAGCACCGTAAATTTTATGATTCATGCTAATGCCCAATTTATATTCAGACCTCTGAAACTAATACTGAGGATCGATATTTTAAATATTTACACTAAAAATATAGCAGATTGGTTATATTATCAGCCACTGCAACAGCCACAAACGGTAGTGATGCAAAAGCAAAATAGTTATGCATGATTTATCTTTCTGTTGAACAGCTCTTTGCTATAAGCCATAATCAATCCGATCCAAGTTAAGTTTATATATATATATATATATATATATATATATATATATATATATATATATATATATATATATATATATATATATATATATATATATATATATATATATATATATATATATATATATATATATATATATATATATATATATATATATATATATATATATATATATATACACTGCGCAACTTATTTAACGCACAACCAAAAAGTTAACTCAAATTTGACGTTATGTATTTTCGACAATTTTTGTTCGTTTTGGTCGATTTTTTTTCAAATTGTAGGTTTTTCTCTTAGGAATGTCACTGTCTTAGTTGTTTTGGTAAAACGAATGATTTTGATATTATACCAGGTGCTATAAAAATGTTATGTTTTTTTCCGAAATTTCAAAACGTCCTGTGGGCTATACAAGGTATTGCAAGTTATTGCAATTATAGCCAATTTAAAGCCTCATATTTTTTCTACATTTTCTTTTTTTATTCATTTGTTTATCTCTGTTACTTCATGAAATACACCGTTTTGAAACACCATATGCTTTTATTCACATGAAATGCATTTATCGGACAACTCAAACAGCTAGCAAGCTATGGAAATCGAAGATTACACGTCATAAAATGACAACTGTGTCTTTAGTTTTTTGTTGACAGTCCAGCAATAATTAGTGAATAATGGAACGCCAAACCAGAAATTTAACTCGTGATGAATGTGTTGAGGCAGCTACATTACATGGTGAAGGGTGGAGTTACAACCGCATAGCTGGAAGGTTGGGAGTGTCTCACACAACTATAGCGAGAGCAATTCAAAGGTACGCGGAAACAGGAGAACATTCCAGACGGGCCGGTCAAGGTAGATCTCGTGTTATCTCTGCTATCCAGGATCGCTTTTTAAGAGTAAATGCTGTAAGACAACGATTTATAACTACAACACATTTAAGAGCACAACTTCAAGACGCAGGTAGTCCACTCATATGCGTTCAAACTGTACGCCGACGACTGAGGGAGGCAAATTTAAGACCCAGGATTGCTGCTCGAGGACCCGCATTAACAGTAGATCATCGAAGAGCCAGATTGAATTTTGCCAATGAGCATGTTAATTGGATGGAAGCAGATTGGGAACGTATTCTTTGGACTGATGATTCAAGGTTCTGTTTGTATAATTGTGACAGACGTAATCGCGTCTACCGAAGACCCGATGAGCGATACAGTCAATGCAATTTTTTGCACACAACTTTATATGGAGGTGGATCCGTCATGGTGTGGGGCGGAATATCTTTGACTGGGCGAACGGACTTGGTAACTGTGAATGGAAATCTCAATTCTGACAGATACATCACAGACATTCTTGAAGCACATGTTTTGCCTTATGCCCCCTATATAGGACCCAATTTTTTACTTATGCAAGACAATGCGCGTCCCCACACGAGTCTTATCGTGAGAAATTATCTTGAAGAAGTAGGAATTGATCACATAGACTGGCCAGCCCGTAGCCCCGACCTTAACCCCATTGAACATGTTTGGGATTTTATCGGTCGGCGGTTACAAAGTGAGGGACGACAACCCCAAAATTTACAAGAATTGGAAGGACGCCTAGTCGAATTATGGAATGGCCTAGATCAGAACCTAATCAGAACTTTGGTTTTAAGTATAAACCAAAGATGTCGGGAGGTCATTCGCGGAAGGAGTGGAAACACCAGATACTAATTCTTTATTTACTTTTGTTTTGTTTCCTGTTATTCGTTGTTTTATTGATTAAAGCAATCCATTTTTCTAGGTATGTTTTTTGAGTTTTTGTCCTTTTAAGACCTTTTTCTCTTCTAAAACACCTTGCATCTCTCAATAAATTATAAGATATCAAGGAAAACAGAACTCAAAATGAGGCATTGAACCAGTATAATGAGTAATAAATAATGAACACTTGATAAAAAAGAAAGTTAATAAATTTAATAAAAATCACGTCAACTCAAAAATTGGATATTTTATGAAGTAACAGAGATAAACAAATGAATAAAAAAAGAAAATGTAGAAAAAACATGAGGCTTTAAATTGGCTATAATTGCAATAACTTGCAATACCTTGTATAGCCCACAGGACGTTTTGAAATTTCGGAAAAAAACATAACATTTTTATAGCACCTGGTATAATATC
>CAXKVY010003800.1:0-18337 GCA_964058915.1 Tetropium fuscum | reverse complement strand
CTGTCGCGGGTGCTCATCAGCGGCTCTGAGCTGTTAAAATAGCGTCTTTTGAGTGTCCCTCCGCCCAAATCAACCACGATAAATATTTACATAATTTAAAAAGCCACAATTAAAGGAATCCGGCAATTAAAAATCAGTAACGAATATGATATACATAGATTAGGAATAACCGATGGGAAACGGTCTTTGTCTTAATTGGAGCAGCTACCAAAAAAGGAATTGCTGTTAATGTGATTAATTGTCAAACCCTCGTTAAGCTGAATCATATTCAGTTCTAGATGTATAAGATACATAAAAATAAAATATGTACGGCGTAATTTATTTTACTTACTATATATATATATATATATATATATATATATATATATATATATATATATATATATATATATATATATATATATATATATATATATATATATATATATATATATATATATATATATATATATATATATATATATATATATATATATATATATATATATATATATATATATATATATATATATATATATATATATATATATATATATATATATATATATATATATATATATATATATATATATATATATATATATATATATATATATATATATATATACATATACATATATATATATATATATATATACGTATATATATATATATATATATATATATATATATATATATATATATATATATATATATATATATATATATATATATATATATATATATATATATATATATATATATATATATATATATATATATATATATATATATATATATATATATATATATATATATATATATATATATATATATATATATATATATATATATATATATATATATATATATATATATATATATATATATATATATATATATATATATATATATATATATACATATATATATATATATATATATATATATATATATATATATATATATATATATATATATATATATATATATATATATATATATATCGAAATACTGATTGTATTTAGCCATTTTTTACTCCTATTTTTTATTAGAAAGACGTTTTGACGTGGTTCCTAAAAAAAATATATCTCAAATCCCTGTCTGAATGGTCTGAAATGATTTTGTTTTTAGGAAAATAGAATGAAAATGCAAAAAAATATTTTGTTCTATATTATTTTCAACTATTACTTTATATTTGATATTTAGGTACATATTTATTCAACTATTTTTATGTATTCTATTACTTATTTGTCGCTTTTTTTTCCTGTAATTTGTTTTTTCTTACCTCTAAGGCAGTGTATTTAAAAAAAATAAACTGTATTAAATGTGTACCTTTTTATTTTTGTTATGCTGATCATAATAAAAAAAACGGGGATGGCGAAAATTTTTACAGGCAGGCAAATATGGCCGCACCTGTAAGAAAATAAAACAACATTTCTTAACTCTATATTACTACTTTGCGACTTACCCAACTTGAATTGACAAATGCGCGCAGGTTTCTGTTTTTTAGTAGTAATATACGGTTATCGAAACTGGTTGAATCGCATGTTATTTTAATGGCTATGACGTTATGGTAATGTGATACAGCAGCAAAGCTAATACAACAAAAATACAGCACACATGGATTTAGAAATTATCATCAACATCCATTCATTAGGGAGATTAAATTTTATCTCATACTATCAGAGAGAACGGGACTTAGTGGAAGTTTGAGTTCCGGGAAGTCAGATTCTATTTTTTGAAAACAATTGCGATAACACGCAACTCGAGATCGTAACACTGTATTGTATGTACTATTGAACTCTTGGATATTTAGCTAAAAGTCGCTATGATCTTATTTGGATTTCAGGTCTTAAAAACGACATTTATTAAATAATTTTAGAGGCAAATACCGTCATTAATAAAAGAAATATTAGATAGATAAAACAAATAAAAAATAATAAAAGTTGCACATAGAATATAAATCATAATAAAAATAAGGTGATTTTTTTAAATTTCCTAGGGTTTACGTTTAAAATTAATAACAAGTAAAAAAGTTGTTTTTGTACATAGTGGCCAAATTTATAAGATCCAAGTTTTCAAAAGTGGAACCATCGAACTGGCGTTAAAAACATTTCTAATGTATTCCTGTGTTAATTTATCGCTATTAAATTTTAGCAAAACCTTAGACGACCTCTTATCAATGTAACTATGGTGACTGTTTTTTTTAAATACCATTTTTTAAATACTATCCTGTTTATATATCCAAATCCCCAAATTGTATAGGGGAAATTTACATAAATGGGTATTCTACAATATTTTGCTATGATTCCGACTAAATAATTATTTAGAAAAAAATATGCCAAAAAACATATTTTGTAAAAACATCCAAATTTTACGTGGCAAAGTTTGAAGTTCCACAGATATATAATATACAGAGTGGCCCATTTGTAAGAGGAAAATCAATATGTCTGTTGTTAACAGACATACGGCAACATGTTATATAGAAAAGGTAAGATCCATAGGGGTGTACAAAAATTCTCTTGAATGTCCCATTAAACCCGAATGTCATGAACCAAATATAAACATTTTTTGTACAACTGTATTCAGGACAAAAATAATATACTAAAACTAATGAATGTTAGACGTTGCGTCATCACTAACGGAATTAATCACAGACAGTGCAATCGGCTACTGTCTGCGTTGCATTCGCGCTGTTCATGAAACATTCATGAAACCGTAGTAACGCGTACATCGAAATAACTTGAACCACGTCATTAACAGTGATGACGCAACGCCTAACATTCAATTTTAGTATACCTATTTATTTCTCATGTCAGACTACATCCCTTTCGTTACTATGGAAATTAATAATATTGAGTTATCGAATGTCAGGTTTATATTTTCGTGTTTTGCGTAAGTGGTACTGCAGATTTTGTTTAAATCTTTTATAACGATGATTTGTGATAGTGGTAGTGATACACCTGAAGTAATAACTCATGTAGGAATTGTAGTAGAAAATATTTTGACTGCAAAATCGAACCTTCAATATGAGAAATCGAGAAAAATGTTCTCCGTTATTTGGAAGAATAATCAAAAGTTTTAAACTCATCTACCTTATGGAGGACCTACTCCATGGTCAAAAACCACCTTAAACGTAAAGGAAAATGTTGAACTGCGGCGATTTATTTCCATATTAAAGATCATCTAAATATCAAAACTTCGAATAAATACTTTTACTTTAGTAACTCGTTAATTACATAATGTGAATTAATAAATAATACATACAAACAAATAATTGGCGATTTCAGTTTTTACCGGATCAAATGAAATACACTCCTCGACTTTCACAGTAAAGAGTTTAATAAAAAATGTGCTACATGTATAATAATGAGTAAAAATATTACATCACAAAACAATTGGAAAATTAATCTTGAGTTATCATGCCGTTGCTGTTCAATTGTTTCCAGTACGTACCGACTAGCCCAGAAGTGTGATAAATTTTCACGACTTGATTTCCCTTACAGATCACCAGCTAATTAAATATAACTTATACTGGACAGACCGCATACCTCGTCACCTTATCGCATTCTCTCAATTCTCTTCGCAATCGTTCCTTCTCAGCCTCTCTCTTTTCCACAACAACTATCCACCTAGGGGAAATAAAGACTGCTCCTTTTGTAAGTCGAATAAATTGAATTTCTTCGCTTTAAGAGTTACAAGAAGCCACTTAATTGTCATCTACTGTGTTTCCTAGATGGGCAGTGGCGGACACGAGTGACAGTCACGAAATTCAGGACATACAATTAGATTTGCAGAAATATATAAGTATCAAATATTTATTTTTAAAATGCCAAACTATACTATAAACAAATAAGTATAATGCATCTTATCAAAATAATTGCCTTA
The DNA here is from genome assembly GCA_964058915.1 of Tetropium fuscum. Lineage (NCBI taxonomy): Eukaryota > Metazoa > Arthropoda > Insecta > Coleoptera > Cerambycidae > Tetropium > Tetropium fuscum. Next base: position 14,467 of record CAXKVY010003800.1, on the reverse strand, counting down.
AATTTTGTAAAATCATTCTTGAACACATAAATCCTTAATATAAAATAAATCCTTTATAAATCCTTCAATAAGATTAATTTCAGACTTACGGTAACGATGTCGTTAGGTATAAATTTGATGAGGAACTTACTCGGAACTATGAAAGCATTCCCTTCTGAACTTAGCGAAGATTTTGAATCAGTCCTGTTTAAAATATACGGCATTCTATATGCAGGGCCGGATTCTCCATGAAGCAGATGAAGCAGCTGCTTCCAACGGCAAATTTCAGGGGCGGCAAAAATTCTATAAATTCTATTTATTTTCGCTTACCTCAACGCCCACGCCGTTATTTCATGTCACATTTATTTGTGTGGTATGTTTGGCAACGTCGTGATTTCCATGGCTCCTTCAGCTTTCGCGCTTTTGCCCTTCGAGAGCAACGTGCAACGAGTAAACTATTAGGGTGCGCTTGCACACTGTTTCAGTTTTTGTAATGTGCAGGTGTAGTGAGGAGTAAGTGGAAGTGTTGCCAACCTAGGGAATTTTTCCCTAGATCTCCGGATTTTTTACACCTACAGGGAACCATATGAGTAATCTGGGGATTTTCAAAACCCATCAAATGTGTAAATACTCCGATCGCTTCCATCCGCGCGCCGTCGCAATTGCGACGCCCTACCGTTTCGTTTGTAGAATAATAATGTTCGTTTTATGAGGTACATGCGTAGTTTGTCCCGCCAGACGAGGATGAGGACCATGTAGACGAAGTGAACCGAAGGACTAGGCGGCTAAGACGACAGCCAGACGAAGACCAGATCCGACCAGCATCTCCAGAAGAGATCATCGGTATCCTGGCTCACGTCAACGTACGGAAGGCATCTGGTCGAGACGGGATAGGAAACCGGATTGTAAGGATTCTTTCTCACAAGGAGAGCCACACTTGTGGCTATCACAAATGCTATTCTGAAGATCCGCTATTTCCCCTCCAGATGGAAAAATGCAAACGTGATTTTCATCCCTAAGCCCGGGAATGACCACCTCTTCCCCAAAATTACAGGCCGATCAACCTACTGCCAGCGATGAGCAAAATTATCGAAAAGGTCATCTTGGATTAAGGAGAAATCAGAAGAGCTAGAAGCCATCCCAGATGAACAGTTCGCGTTCAGAAGAGGACATTCCATGGAGCTTCAAGTACTGCGGCTAGCGTAGTACATCCACTGAGGGATTCAACCGAAGAGATGTCACAGGGGCAATCTTCCTGGACATCGCCAATGCCTTCGACAGAGTATGGCATGACGGATTGGTTATCAAGATGATGGACGCCGGTTTTCCGGTATCCCTCCTCAAGCTAATCTAATCCTATCTACGTGGCCGGACCATCCGAGCCAAAGTAGAAGGATAACTGTCAAGCCGACAGACGCCTAGAAGCTGGAGTGGCAGGAACGATCCCTCAAACACCGATCCCTCAATTTTATTATAGTTGAGCAATTATTGTTTATACAATAAATGCTTGTATGCCTTCCATACGGACCTGATTTGTGTATAGTGATAAATCTAAAACAATAATTATATGCTGTGATTACAGCAGTTTAGAGCAATATTTGAGATAGAAATTAGACATAAATCATTTTAGGGGTATAATAGAGTTACCAACGCTGCGGCAGCAAGGGAGATTTATATATGACATTAGTTTTTGCTACTTTAAAATTTCTTTTATTCAAAGAATAAGTTAAAATTTACTAATCAGATATGTTAAGTATTTACTAATCAGATATGTATCGCTGGAGTCTTCATATAAATTTCTCAAATTTCTCAAAGGGAATAACGAGTCACACTAAAAATGTGTTAACTTTAATGAACCATATTTTAATTTCTACGTAACTGAATTGGGTACTAATAATAATAATAGAGTATAGAGTCGGGCATTATGAAATATATCTGGTAATATGGAATACCACACTTTTGACAAAACTGTTAGTGCCATCTATGCTCCGTTGCTATAATCTCAGGCCAATGACTTGAAACTTCTCCCAAAAGAGTGCGTAGTCTATGTTCATTAAGCGTTTGGTTGTTCTAACAGTTAATGTGATTGCGGTGCGCACGATATTTTAAGGTAAGTATATTAAAATATTATTTCAAACATTTAAGTATTAAAAAAACCTTTAGAAATTTCCCTATCCATATTCTCCAATTTGGAGATAACATTGCAGAATTTTACTCAATGAGAAATCCCTTCTGAACATCTTTCGACGGCGCCAATGCTCCGCGGCTGCATTTCTACAGGCGAGTGACAGTCCAGATAAGTCAATTAGTTGACTTGGCTGAAAAAACGCCATCATTGTCTGAGCCTGGTGCTCGCCGTTTGTAAGCAATCGATTTTATTTACATTTGCAACGAATGGCACTCGCAATTGTTACGATTCGGACGATTTATTGCAGAAATTGATTTGTTTTCTTCGCCCATTTGCAACATATCGGCCGTTTTAAACGTGGCTAATTTAATTAGATTTATTGGCTGCGCGGACAACATTTTATTTAGTTGGATTGTACCCAGACAGATTTTCGAAATTGTTTTCGTTTTACAACATTCTTGTACAGAAAATTCTTTCGGAATTGAAAATGTACAAATGTAATAAAATTACATTTATATGCTATTGTTTTCACTGCTTGTTAATCAGTAGGCAATACCCCGGGGTTCTAATCTTGAACCGTTATTATATTTAATTTTCATCAATGATTACATTTAACATCATTTCTAGTAAAATGGTAATAATTGTTCAGAAGAATTGAAACACCTGTTTTAATAGAAAAACGTCGAAACGTTCCTGATCAATTTTTTTAACGTCCCAAATGGCGCAACCGTTTACAATAACAGAAATAAGCATAACTGAAATATATGTTACTATTGTAAGAAATAAATTACGCATCTGGCCGATACCGGCTAATTAACCTGGCATCGTAGTAACTTGTGGTGTTTGTCCGATTCTCCGAGAACATCTTGAAAGCATTAGCGAGTCGGTCATGCAAAAGATATGTATGTAAATACGTAAACCGCATTTGCTTTGATTATAGAACTGATACCTATTACTGCACTTAATTGAGCGAGTTAAGTGTATCTTGTCGGCGGTTAGAAGCTGAAAACTCATACATTCTTTTTCACATTCAGTTATTTTATTTAAACAACCATGAATCAGATAGATCATTGATTTTTTAGAACTTGAATCAGTTCAAGCAATTATTTTATATCTTTTAAGTTGCACTCATTTACACGACGTTGTTGATGAGTGATGGCCAATAATTTACTACCAAAATTGGTTTTCACTAACACCGAAATACTACATTGCGCATTTCGCTAACAAGTTACCCTCCTCGGGAGATGATAAAAACTAAGCATTTCCTAAAAATCTCTTGTCTTAAAGTTCAATAAATCATTGACCTTTAAGAATGTAAATGGTTCTCTGGACTCTTATGTTAGTAACCGTAAAGATCGACGTATCAGGAAAATTTAATATTACAGGAAAAGTAGGAAAGCGGCTTCCCCGGAAAGGAGTTGCCATCACAAACGCTATCCTAAGATTGAGGTACTTCCTCTCTAGATGGAATATGGTGTTCATCCTCAAGCCAGGAAAGGACCAACCTACAGAACTACAAGCCGATCAGCCTTCTGTCAGATATGAGCAAGGTATTCGGGAATGTACTCATCCTGGAGAGAAGTCAGAAGAGCTTGAAGTCCTCTAGTGTACTTAAAACGTCATCAAATGGATTTAACTGCAGCCAGGGCATCGCAATCTTCCTGGAGTGCAATCTTCTTGGACATCGCCAGAGCTTTCGAGTATGGGTACGATGAACATTATACGATGAGGTGTATCATATAATGACTGGTCATTATATGATACACCTCGGATATGTCAAGGAGGGACGACACCACCATGGTTTTCTACGCAGATTATACCACGATAGTCGGCAGTTCCTGGTAGCAGGAAGCAACATCTCTCCTAGAGAATTGGTGCAATATATGGAGGTGGAGATAAATGCCGACAAGAGCCAAGGCGTATTCTTCCGAAGGGTCCACAAGCAGATACCGATAAGTCCAGTAACGTCCAATGGGAGAACAACGATGTCAGAATCAGAGAGGCAAAGCTCGCTCGCACCAATGCCTTGCTCTATCCTATTCTGACACGTGACACCGGCTTAGCTTACCGTAAAGGCTCCTCATCAGGTGTGTCCTACGCCGCACCCCCATTTGAGCAATTCATCCACGGCCTGGGTACTCGCCTTGAGGATTCAAACATTCAGCATTCAAACAGTGGAAACATCCCCTTGGCACGTGAACAACGAAGTCGTCCTTATGTACCTACAGGATAGAACCAGGAGAATAGGACAGCCATAGAGCTCGGAACCATGTGAAGAAGCTCTCCGAAGACCCCACGCATAAGAGACCGTAGCTCTAGATTTTGGATAACGAGTAAATATACTAAACATAATTTCATCTTCCAGTGCGACTGGAAGAAATGAACAGTACTAAAGAAAACGGATTTAGAAGACACAAAGAAAATCTAAACCAGTTTCGACGGAACTGACTACCTTGTTAAACCACACCACTCACTCTTTCTAACAATGATCCCGCGACTAATATCTAGCTAACGATCCTCGTCATCTTCATCTACAATGCCAAACCTCCCTCAGGCCAACCTGAAAGCCGCGCAGCTGAGGTAACTCAGACGAGAGGCATAAATCATCCCTCGAACCTGATATGACACCCCCATGGTGGATAAAGACACCCGCGCAGAATGAAGAGCGCCAGAAGCAAAACCTTTGCCGTTGTGACCCGTCATGTCAGGGCTGGAGGAGGAGACCGATGCTGTTCACATTTTTGGAGACAGTGGCGACCACCCCTTCCGAGATTGTTCCAGGCCCCAGGACAGATATTTGGGGTAAAGAACGATAATCCCACTCAGTCCCCTGATACCGAGGTCATGAAACAAGCCAATGGATATTGACACGAAAAGAGAGCAGTAAAAACCATTGAAGGGGTTAGCAGATTTGGTTCATGTAGACAAATATTCAAAATATTAAAAGGTTGACATCGATTTAAATATTAGAAGTTTTATTATTGGTGATAGAAAATTCGTCTGCCAATTGACCTCTGCCTACTAACACTAAGTTGAAGCATGGCGGTCAAAGTTCGCGAAAAGACAACTGTTCTGTTGGGCTGTGTGCGATTTATATTTTACCTTCAGCAAATAGGATCTACCTACGCATAGGCCATTTAGTGTTTAATTAACTGCAGAAATTATGAAAATTAAGATTAACTAAGTGGAAGAGAATATTGGTCAACTAGTATAAGGAAGCAGCTATTAAAATCAGGATCCATGTCGAAAAACAATAAAATATCATAATAAAATTACAATGAATGTTTCAAGTCTTGCTAAATTTGGTATACCCGTTTAGTCAAAATAACTGGTCATGTAAATCCAAATCCATAATTATTTATTATTGTTATTATGCTTATTTACATTACCCGCACGTAATCGACCGTATGTTGGATTAAACAACTTGAAAATAGGTAAGCGATTTTTTTTTGTTGCCATGAGGCCATTTTCTACTTTTCACCTTTTGTGTTCTCTAGAGCCTGTGTTACGTTGATTCCTGGTGTTAATTGAGGGACACATAGGTAACCTTTAGAAGCCGCTTCTATTGACTCAGGCTTCAAACGTCGAGTGTAGGTCACTCCACCTTGTAACCTTGTCACTTTGTAACCTGGTTGTAACTATTATGAGTCCTTGGCTACTGTTTAAACTCTCCTTCTACTCAAGTTTACCTGAAGGTTGCCGTTACTTAAATAGTAGGGTATGTTTATTTCAAAATTTAAATTTAATATATATTTACCTGGATAATATATACTATATTATACATAAATAATAATAATATCTCTGCCCCTCTAACCGAAATGGTTAGCCCAGAAGTCAGAGACTTGTGCGGGAGAGGGGGCGGCATATTATTATTTTGCGAGCCGCATGTGCGACCAGGATCGACTTAGGTTGGTAAATTCTAACCACCATTCAGTGCAGAAATGAGGGAAACCTGGAAAAACTCATTAGTTAGATCTTGGGGATAAATTACTGAAAATTTATTTCGCACCATTGCGCGGTATCGAGCACACACTGCTGGTAGGTGATCGAGCCGAGAGCTAACGCGCCAACCGTTCGACCACGGTCCCCGTACTTTCGGGTACCTTCGTTATTTAAATAATATGTTTATATAGTCCTGTTTCTATATATAGTCCTATATATAGTCCTATTTCTTGTTAAAATTGGTTTTGGGAAGGTCATCGTGCACGCTGATGTCTACACAATAGTAAGTAGATGTATATAATGTTTATTTTATAAAAGATATATGATTCCGAGTATAGTATCACACTTGGAGATATGTTTTGGGGAATATTTTAGAGATTTCTTTATATGTCGCTTTCAATATAGATATACCATTTACAATTATTGTTTGATATGTAACTTACGATTGTTTCATATGCAGTTTAATTTATATGCCATTGAACTTCCACGTAACTTACGTATAACTACGATTTTATTTTTTTTTTTTCGTTTCTAATGTAATTGGACTTATTTCAAATTTAATTCCAATTAAAAATACAGTAGAAATGAACTAAGATATTCGAACACTGTTTTAATTTTTCTTTCAGCAAAAAGAACAGAACGTGCCGAGAGTACAGGTTCGATACCCAATGTAGTTGGGGACCATCTGACTTGGTTGCGCAAATAGTCCAGATTTTTCTTGGGGGCCATTTAAAAAGTGAATGCTATAAACAAAGAACTGTAAATGTATACGAACTGCAAAATAATCCATTTAAATGAGAATCTGAATATGTTGAATAACAGCAAAAATAATTTGAAGAAATATTATCGTATGTATAGCAAAAGATGGAGGTTGGCATTATGGATGGCATTATTAACAGTTTTTGTAAAACTTTTTTTTTAAATATTATTTTTGTTTTTTAGTTAAATAAATGTTTCCTTAAAATTATAAAATCTTACGTTTGTTATTTTCAACGGCCAACTCCGTCTTAAAGCTTAAAACGCTATTTGTAAACAACACAAAGTTTAACATTAAATATCTCGAGAACCGTAAAAATAGCATATAAGACCTAAATATTTGTGAATTTTCAGAAAACATGTAAAAATATACAGGGTGTTCCGTTTAAAAATACATAGCGACAGTGAATAATTAATAATAAGCATTTTCTTCTGTTTACTTAAAATCTGCAGAAAAAAAATACTGAGTTTTCATATACGACAATTTGTTCTAAAATGAAAAATAACGGAGTTTGTATTTCGGAAATAAAAGGGGAAAATAATATCGCTCTATAACAATAAAATTGATCCCTGGCCAACCAAATTGTCTGTGTGACAATTATTCTTGTAGTGTGATGTCATTTATGATCTCTTACCAAAACTAGACCATCAAGTCGATCGTTTATATTTTAAACTAATAGCCTAGTAATTAGCCGAAAATTTATCAAAACATTTGGCATGCGCTCGGTCTCGGTTTAAGCGAAACAATAATCTGCCAAGAGCTTAACTGATTGTCAAACTATGTGAAATAATATTGCTAAATTATTCAAAACCATGTTCTTCCCGCCTGCTATTTATAAGTATACGAACATATATATTTAGAACAACATGCGAGAAATATGTATTTTCATTTCTGCACTCGAAAATAAATATGTATTTTTTACTTTTAGATTATTATTAGATACATGTCGAAAGAATTTTAAATAGACGGTAATTTATACGATATCAAAGTTTAGCAAAACAAGAATAAAATATGAGATGCAACTTTCTAGGTTGTCGTAGCTTTTAATTGATAGGTAGAAAAAAAACACATGTATGTAATATTTAATCATAATAATTAATAAATTAGCGAAACGCGTTTTAGAGAAGTTTTTTTAAATGACCAATAAAAAATGTTCTTGTGTAGATTTATTATTAAACATTTCATCAGCAAATAAAACATTTGCTCTAAATCTAATCGTTTATTATGTATAAGACTAAATGTAATTACAAAATGCCATAAATTCAAAGTGTTCATATTAGCCCAGGAAATTTAGGTTTTAACCCGGAAGTAATTTTTGTAAAGCTGGAAATTTGCATATGGGTTCTACTTATGTATGTATGTATATAGGCCGCAGTGTAGTGGTTCACCTCCACTACAGCACTTATTATGCCCTTGTTATGCACTTATGGCCTTATACACTTATTATGCACTTATGGCCTTATTATGCCCCTTGTACTTTCCTCCTTTTCACTCAGAGTTCCTTTCTTCAAACGATGCTATTACGGGTGGCTTGGTGGCAAAGTCTCTTTATGTATGATAACATGGTTCTGAGTTACCGAGATTTATTATACTCTGTCCTCATTACCATTTATCGGGATCTACACGCCCGCAGCAGATGTTGAGTATTTCCAGGTCTCAGGTGGACTGCCACAGCCCGTCCCCAAGCCTGCCTCCCATCCAAGAGCATGTTACCCATCCAAGAGCAAACCGGCGTCCGCCTTACTTACCTAGGAAGATCGAAATATCAAAAGTACCCAATCTCCCTTGTCGGCTTTCTGAATTCGAGGGTGTGGAAGGGATGGAATTCTGGAGAAGCGTTCATTTTATGTACTGGAACAAGCTGTAATAGTCTAAGATCCTAGGGTCGCCAGACCCTTACTTATTTTCTGATGCCCAAAATGTAAACGATAGAATAGTGTTAGTACGTACAATAACGTATACATACCTGTTAGCTTGGGTCGATAGCCAATTCTCAGAAAAGAGGTGCTACAAGCAAAAATATTACTCACTTTACTTAAAGTCTGAGGTCTTTTTACTTAAAGTCTGAGGTCTTTTTACGTATGTTTTACGCAATATTGTTAAAAGTTTTGAAACAATACTGCCAGACACTTTCTGTCTGCGGCAATTATCGCCAGACGATTTAAAGATCGAAAGAAAAAACATAGCATATATAAAATAAACATAATATATATAAAATGAACATAGTATATATAAACTTATAAACTTATACTTATATACTATTTAAGGATTGAACTTGTTTGTCCAAGTGCCTCCTGTAGAAACTCAAATATACTTTCATTGAGGTGCTTCTCGCAGATGGTTCACTTGGAGTTTTTGGAAGCGTAGATAAAGACTGTTGCGGATCATACGGATAAATTCCGGATTCACGGAGTCACGAAAGCCGGATTTTAATTTTTTTTCATTTTTATTTGGACAAATCTCCACAAACGATCTTTCTCCAGTCGTCCAAAATAACCCTCCATTTCTTTTTGATGGGAGCAAATATGGCCACATCCAAGGGCTGCATGAAGTGGGTTGAGTTGGGGGTAAGGGAGCCACATAAATATTATGGTCTTTAGCAGCCTTTACTACGGGTTGAGAAAAATGCAATTTCTTTGGTGTCACTGACGGTAGCGGGAAACCCCTATTTTGTTACCTGATTTGCACTTTTTATTTCAATACAATGAAATTAGAAGTTCACTGTTGAGCAGCGGCGAGGGAGGGCTGCGGGGCGCCGCTTACTCCAGGCAAACGACGATGTACAATCGAGAGGTCAAGGGGTAGAAAAGTTTATTTTTAATTTCTTAGAATCTTTTATTATTTACGAACTTTAAAATTATTGCATAGAATTAATTAAATCCTTCCAAATTACTTTGCAATTTTTATTGCAAATATTATTTATTAAGTTAATTCGATATAAAAGAATAATTTCATTTCATTTTAATACTCTCGAAACCCACTGGTAAGTTATATAACACGGCGGTGAAATGTGTTCTTTTGATTGAAACAAACTATCATGATTACATGAAATCTTTACATGAATCAGCTCAGATGAAGCCCTAAATTGGTTCCGAAAGTCCATACCTAATGAAAAAGTAACTAAATAAAGAAACTGAATATTTTATTTTGCGAAGGCTACCTAATTGATTATTAAAACACGATGAAAAATGATCCCTACGTATCGAGCCTCGGCAGCATTGTCAATAAGGACATTGTCGATGTTCTTGCGAGAGGTAGCTTGGAGATACAGCCAACTTGGATGAACGGGCAGTGGGCAAATAAACAAAAATACAATTTATTATTATTGTTGTAAACTTTTATACATTAAAAGAACTGTTGAATGTAGGACATTGAAATTAACTAAATTATTAAAAAATACACATAGTTGCATTCTAGAATAATTTGTTACTTGTTCTAAATAATTATCTTAAGAGGGCGACATTGCGATTTTTCATGATTTGCTTATAGTTCAGTATTGAAGGTTTTCCGCTGCAAATTCTTTGAACCTTGACCGATTGACGTGAAATTTGATGAGTAGTTAGGGTATGGCTCAATAAGCCAAACTTACAGCACCGATATGTGCTGAGGATCTCCTTCTAAGAGGTGAAGACGTTTTCACTTCACTTAAAAATAACAGGAAACGGAATAACCCTCTTCAGTTTCCTGTTATTTTGTTATCCAAATTCCTAAGGAAACTTTTTTATATCGCTTATTTTTATGTTTAGAAAGAGATTTACTTAATATGCCCCCTCCAATTCGATACGGAATTATTGTTTAAATAATTGAAAATGGAAATTGTAGCTTTTTTTAATTATATACGAAAATGTATATAATAGGACAAAAAAATCAAGAATAGAAATTTATTTGCCATTAAATTCTACATAAAAAGGGCTCTACAATTTTTTCGCTTATTGTAACAGTTTTAAAGATAGAACCGTGCGAAGGAGCTAGACGCTGGTCACATTCGCGTAAGAGAGCAAAAAATTGAAATTATTATAAATGTGGTATAAAGAATTAAGAATACGAATTCTGGTGAAATAGAAATAATTAAAATTATTGTTTATTCAGGATTATGCTACATATTATATGTATTGCTTCATACAATCATTCTCTTCCGTTTTCGTGTAGGTTTTTAAAGTAAAAAATTATCTATAAAGTTTTTTCGATGGAGTGATATTTTTCGACTTATTCGCAATTGAAAATAAAAATGCATGTTTTTGTACGGTATTTCGTGAATAACTCAAAAACTTCAGTTCAAAACAAAGTTCTATCAAAAAATTATGTAACGACCAAAAATAAAGTTTATAGAAAAACAACGAGATTTTTTTAAGAATGCGCTACATCTCTAATTTATTAAAGGTCTCCCTCCTTTACACATATAAACTGCAACACGGTGCAGCTACACAAATGTCAAGTTATTTTATATGTTGTATGTCTGATATATATATATGTATGTCTACGTTGATATGTCTGCATTCAGAGATGGAAGTCTAACTTCAGAGTTTATACTTTGAAATCGGACTGTAATCTCTAATTAAATTCAGGCTTTAAAGCCTTAATTCAGAGTTTGAAGTCTGAATTCAGAGATTAAATCCTGAATTCAGAGTTTCACATAAATGACAAGTTATTCAATTTAAATTCGTAGAAATTCTGTGAAATGTTTACGATGTAGTTCGCTATTGGTACTATATCGGGGCAAAGGTTGTGTAAGTTTCTGATGGAGATGTATCTATTGGAGTCCGTCATGGTCATGAGGTGTAGGTATTTGTTTTCTAATACCTATAATTTTCTTATGTTCGCCACACTGGCGCCGCGTACGTAAGGGCCGGCCGCAGTATGCAAAACAATAAACCAATAGATTTCAAAAAACCTGCGTCGCAAATTTATTCAAAAACGTCCTTTTTGACATTACAGTATTGTATTTTACTCTCAATATACAATTTGTTCGTATATTTGATCGTATATTTTTTAAGAAGCAATTTAATTTGTAATAAATCATCAGGGTGGAGGAGGGGAAACAGGGCGGCAAATGTACGTTTGCTTAGGGGCGTCAAATTAATAAATCCGGACCTGCCCCAACCGTTGGTCATTCTTCATATGGACTCTATACATTACTATTCTATCCTTATTTGACAAGATTCCCTGTCTATCCTTTCTTCTCTCCTAGTAAATCCAGTTAGATCCAAATATCATTAAATTCTATCCCGACCGCTATAATTTAAATATAGGTATTAAATTATCTAACTTTATAAATTGATACTGGATCTTTGACGTTGTTGAGAAATAGACGCAAATTGTTCTGGATTTGGTGACTAATTGTCAAAATACGAAATGCATTAAGAACTATGCAATAAAAACTCGAGGTGTTTATTTTGCCAATTTTCCTCAGCTAGCAACGAAATTAGAGCACAAGATTAGATTGCGGATAAGCGGCGACAAAAACATTGTCTAAATATAAATGTTATTCTATACGAATAACTCATACGCCACCCCCTCAAACCTCAAGGTAATTTTCACCCTTCTATTTTCAGCAATTTTCGTCATTCTGTGGTAATAATAGACCCAAAACATGTTAAAATAGGTTTGTAGTAATTTTTATATTTAAATACATATGTTTTCGGGTAGGAATAATCTCATCCATCCAAATTTACGGATGTAACTAAGGATCAGTTGTAAGAAATTTTAATATATCTGTGAACCAAGCTCTTTAGGTCCATCCGCCTCAGATCCGTGCCAACACGTCCAAATCTAGAGATTACTCAGCTCGAGGTAAAGCCCTCCGGCATTAGTCAAATTAGTCAAGCAGCAAAATAGCTAGTAATTTTATAATGCTGGTTTCAAAAATAACTTTTTAAAAACTTTTATTTGAATTACAAAACATGAAATCGAACCATTATGACATTACCCATATAAAACTTAGTAACATATTGTCAATAATATATATATATTGCCTATACGTAATTAAATTTGGAAAACACATTTCAATTACTTCAAAACGAGCCTTCCGAATCAGGCAGTGACAGTAACACCGTGTACCGAGAATGGCGCGTTCGATTCCCGCCCAATCCAACATTTTTAATATGTAATAATAGCGTTACTACGTCATATTTGTTGGTTTTTGCAATTTGATATTTGATATATAAATAATTGTAATTAAATACGTAATAAAAATTATTGATATTGTTGTTAATTAAATGCTTTTGCCGAGAATTTTTACGTTGTTATCGTACTAGGTAACAAAAAAATTCTAATGGGTTCGCCGGTTAACGGCACCAAATGTCACTTAACGGTTATTGCATATAATGAGTAGCAATATTTAAATATATTACTTTAAAAATAATAACCATCTTACATACTTTTAACATCAATATAAAATCATATCAAGAAGTGCACTTTGCATATCAACATGTGGTAAATTATTGTATTTTATTTATTTATTTTATTTCATACCTATACGCATTATTTATATAAATATAAAACCAATTGCAGGGTAGGACTTAACAAAGAAAATATATGAAAAAAGAAATACTAAGTAGGTTACAATTACATTAAGTAGACATATATCACTAAGTACAAGTTAATAAGTTAAAATCTCTCAATTAGAAGTTTGTTTTACATTAAACAGGGAAAATTATGTATCTTCCTTGATTCAATTCATTTAAATATGTGAAAAATGTTTTTGGGTATTAGTCCTTGCAAAAGCAGAGAAGACAGGGCATTTTGTCTGAAGCCCATTCTAGGAATATGAAAGTAACTTATTAAGAATTTCCGAACAGTCATTGTGACCGTGGATGACATTGTATAAAAAATATGTCTGCCGTGACTTTACGATTTTCAAGAGTGCTAACAGTAAATTTAACAAGAAGTTCTTGATATGGAAACCCTATGGCGGGGTAGACTCCCTCTACTTTGTAAGAAAGAAATTTGAGAACGTCTCTGAATCTCTAATAAATCAGTATGAATATTGTAAAAAGGAGTCCAAGCAACTGATCGATATTCCAGTCTAGATCTAATGTAGGAACAGTACAAAAGTTTAAGTGCATCAACATTATTAAAATCAAGGGAAATACGTAAGGGAAATGAAACCTATTAAGTATTAAACGCGTGTCTGTAAATAATTTTAATGTGTGCTGAAAATTACATTTTGCTGCCGAAAGTGACATCGAGGTCTCGAAAATTACTGCATCTTGATGGCAGTGATATTTATAAAGCATAATTGAATATTATAGAGGATATGATATGCCATTATAACACATTTAATTCGTTATATGTTTTATATCACAATAATATTTTACTGGTTGATGACTCAAGAGCAAGTTATCGCGTACGTTGCTGATTCTAGAGTTATCTGCATACAACACATAAGGGATATTCAAATTGTAAACAATAACGTTTATAAAGATGTCAAAAAATAATGAACCCAATACGGAACTCTGAGCTAACTTATTTTTAATTATGTTTCTTTAATTTTATTTCAGATTCTGCATAATTTTACATATATACAATGACGTAACAATATTAGTTCGCTTCATCTGTAACGGATAAAAAATAATAAAAATGAAAACATTTTTATATATTGAAGTAGCAAACATTAAACGAGCGAAATCAAGTAGGCAATTTTTGCCAAGATAGACGTAACT